>JAENPR010002723.1:0-42748 GCA_018135685.1 Themeda triandra | reverse complement strand
CGTACCGGACCAAAACTCCGAGGAACGGACTAGAAAGCGAGCTAAACATGAGTTTTTGGGCAAACGGGATGACTTGGGTGTTAAGAAATATTCAAATGCAACTCTTTTCGTACCAAATGTGGCTAGAACGGTCTTCACGAACGGTTTTCGCACGGTTGTCGTCGTCGGAACCAAAACTAGGAACGGACTAGAAACGAGCTAAACATGAGTTTTGGGGCAAACGGGATGACTTGGGTGTTAAGAAATATTCAAATGCAACTCTTTTCGTACCAAAAGTGGCTAGAACGGTCTTCACGAACGGTTTTCGCACGGTTGTCGTAGGGAACCAAAACTCCGAGGAACGGACTAGAAACGAGCTAAACATGAGTTTTGGGGCAAACGGGATGACTTGGGTGTTAAGAAAAATTCAAATGCAACTCTTTTCGTACCAAAAGTGGCTAGAACGGTCTTCACGAACGGTTTTCGCACAGTTTGTCGTACGGAACCAAAACTCTAGGAACGGACTAGAAACGAGCTAAACATGAGTTTTGGGGCAAACGGGATGACTTGGGTGTTAAGAAAAATTCAAATGCAACTCTTTTCGTACCAAAAGTGGCTAGAACGGTCTTCACGAACGGTTTTCGCACGGTTGTCGTCGGAACCAAAACTCCAGGAACGGACTAGAAACGAGCTAAACATGAGTTTTGGGGCAAACGGGATGACTTGGGTGTTAAGAAAATTCAAATGCAACTCTTTTCGTACCAAATGTGGCTAGAACGGTCTTCACGAACGGTTTTCGCACGGTTTGTCGTCGGAACCAAAACTCCGGAACGGACTAGAAACGAGCTAAACATGAGTTTTGGGGCAAACGGGATGACTTGGGTGTTAAGAAAAATTCAAATGCAACTCTTTTCGTACCAAAAGTGGCTAGAACGGTCTTCACGAACGGTTTTCGCACGGTTTGTCGTACGGAACCAAAACTCCGGAACGGACTAGAAACGAGCTAAACATGAGTTTTGGGGCAAACGGGATGACTTGGGTGTTAAGAAAATTCAAATGCAACTCTTTTCGTACCAAAAGTGGCTAGAACGGTCTTCACGAACGGTTTTCGCACGGTTTGTCGTACGGAACCAAAACTCCAGGAACGGACTAGAAACGAGCTAAACATGAGTTTTGGGGCAAACGGGATGACTTGGGTGTTAAGAAAAATTCAAATGCAACTCTTTTCGTACCAAAAGTGGCTAGAACGGTCTTCACGAACGGTTTTCGCACGGTTTGTCGTACGGAACCAAAACTCGGGAACGGACTAGAAACGAGCTAAACATGAGTTTTGGGGCAAACGGGATGACTTGGGTGTTAAGAAAAATTCAAATGCAACTCTTTTCGTACCAAAAGTGGCTAGAACGGTCTTCACGAACGGTTTTCGCACGGTTTGTCGTACGGAACCAAAACTCCAGGAACGGACTAGAAACGAGCTAAACATGAGTTTTGGGGCAAACGGGATGACTTGGGTGTTAAGAAAAATTCAAATGCAACTCTTTTCGTACCAAAAGTGGCTAGAACGGTCTTCACGAACGGTTTTCGCACGGTTTGTCGTACGGAACCAAAACTCCAGGAACGGACTAGAAACGAGCTAAACATGAGTTTTGGGGCAAACGGGATGACTTGGGTGTTAAGAAAAATTCAAATGCAACTCTTTTCGTACCAAAAGTGGCTAGAACGGTCTTCACGAACGGTTTTCGCACGGTTTGTCGTCCGGAACCAAAACTCCGGAACGGACTAGAAACGAGCTAAACATGAGTTTTGGGGCAAACGGGATGACTTGGGTGTTAAGAAAAATTCAAATGCAACTCTTTTCGTACCAAAAGTGGCTAGAACGGTCTTCACGAACGGTTTTCGCACGGTTTGTCGTACCGGAACCAAAACTCCGGAACGGACTAGAAACGAGCTAAACATGAGTTTTGGGGCAAACGGGATGACTTGGGTGTTAAGAAAATTCAAATGCAACTCTTTTCGTACCAAAAGTGGCTAGAACTGTCTTCACGAACGGTTTTCGCACGGTTTGTCGTACGGAACCAAAACTCCGAACGGACTAGAAACGAGCTAAACATGAGTTTTGGGGCAAACGGGATGACTTGGGTGTTAAGAAAATTCAAATGCAACTCTTTTCGTACCAAAAGTGGCTAGAACGGTCTTCACGAACGGTTTTCGCACGGTTTGTCGTACCGGAACCAAAACTCCGGAACGGACTAGAAACGAGCTAAACATGAGTTTTGGGGCAAACGGGATGACTTGGGTGTTAAGAAAAATTCAAATGCAACTCTTTTCGTACCAAAAGTGGCTAGAACGGTCTTCACGAACGGTTTTCGCACGGTTTGTCGTACGGAACCAAAACTCCGAACGGACTAGAAACGAGCTAAACATGAGTTTTGGGGCAAACGGGATGACTTGGGTGTTAAGAAAAATTCAAATGCAACTCTTTTCGTACCAAAAGTGGCTAGAACGGTCTTCACGAACGGTTTTCGCACGGTTTGTCGTACGGAACCAAAACTCCAGGAACGGACTAGAAACGAGCTAAACATGAGTTTTGGGGCAAACGGGATGACTTGGGTGTTAAGAAAAATTCAAATGCAACTCTTTTCGTACCAAAAGTGGCTAGAACGGTCTTCACGAACGGTTTTCGCACGGTTTGTCGTACCGGAACCAAAACTCCAGAACGGACTAGAAACGAGCTAAACATGAGTTTTGGGGCAAACGGGATGACTTGGGTGTTAAGAAAAATTCAAATGCAACTCTTTTCGTACCAAAAGTGGCTAGAACTGTCTTCACGAACGGTTTTCGCACGGTTTGTCGTACCGGAACCAAAACTCCGAACGGACTAGAAACGAGCTAAACATGAGTTTTGGGGCAAACGGGATGACTTGGGTGTTAAGAAAAATTCAAATGCAACTCTTTTCGTACCAAAAGTGGCTAGAACGGTCTTCACGAACGGTTTTCGCACGTTTGTCGTACGGAACCAAAACTCCGGAACGGACTAGAAACGAGCTAAACATGAGTTTTGGGGCAAACGGGATGACTTGGGTGTTAAGAAAAATTCAAATGCAACTCTTTTCGTACCAAAAGTGGCTAGAACGGTCTTCACGAACGGTTTTCGCACGGTTTGTCGTACGGAACCAAAACTCCAGAACGGACTAGAAACGAGCTAAACATGAGTTTTGGGGCAAACGGGATGACTTGGGTGTTAAGAAAAATTCAAATGCAACTCTTTTCGTACCAAAAGTGGCTAGAACTGTCTTCACGAACGGTTTTCGCACGGTTTGTCGTACCGGAACCAAAACTCCGGAACGGACTAGAAACGAGCTAAACATGAGTTTTGGGGCAAACGGGATGACTTGGGTGTTAAGAAAAATTCAAATGCAACTCTTTTCGTACCAAAAGTGGCTAGAACGGTCTTCACGAACGGTTTTCGCACGGTTTGTCGTACGGAACCAAAACTCCAGAACGGACTAGAAACGAGCTAAACATGAGTTTTGGGGCAAACGGGATGACTTGGGTGTTAAGAAAAATTCAAATGCAACTCTTTTCGTACCAAAAGTGGCTAGAACGGTCTTCACGAACGGTTTTCGCACGGTTTGTCGTACGGAACCAAAACTCCGGAACGGACTAGAAACGAGCTAAACATGAGTTTTGGGGCAAACGGGATGACTTGGGTGTTAAGAAAAATTCAAATGCAACTCTTTTCGTACCAAAAGTGGCTAGAACGGTCTTCACGAACGGTTTTCGCACGGTTTGTCGTACGGAACCAAAACTCCAGGAACGGACTAGAAACGAGCTAAACATGAGTTTTGGGGCAAACGGGATGACTTGGGTGTTAAGAAAAATTCAAATGCAACTCTTTTCGTACCAAAAGTGGCTAGAACGGTCTTCACGAACGGTTTTCGCACGTTTGTCGTACGGAACCAAAACTCCAGAACGGACTAGAAACGAGCTAAACATGAGTTTTGGGGCAAACGGGATGACTTGGGTGTTAAGAAAATTCAAATGCAACTCTTTTCGTACCAAAAGTGGCTAGAACGGTCTTCACGAACGGTTTTCGCACGGTTTGTCGTACGGAACCAAAACTCCGGAACGGACTAGAAACGAGCTAAACATGAGTTTTGGGGCAAACGGGATGACTTGGGTGTTAAGAAAATTCAAATGCAACTCTTTTCGTACCAAAAGTGGCTAGAACGGTCTTCACGAACGGTTTTCGCACGGTTTGTCGTACGGAACCAAAACTCCGGAACGGACTAGAAACGAGCTAAACATGAGTTTTGGGGCAAACGGGATGACTTGGGTGTTAAGAAAATTCAAATGCAACTCTTTTCGTACCAAAAGTGGCTAGAACGGTCTTCACGAACGGTTTTCGCACGGTTTGTCGTACGGAACCAAAACTCCAGGAACGGACTAGAAACGAGCTAAACATGAGTTTTGGGGCAAACGGGATGACTTGGGTGTTAAGAAAAATTCAAATGCAACTCTTTTCGTACCAAAAGTGGCTAGAACTGTCTTCACGAACGGTTTTCGCACGGTTTGTCGTACGGAACCAAAACTCCAGAACGGACTAGAAACGAGCTAAACATGAGTTTTGGGGCAAACGGGATGACTTGGGTGTTAAGAAAATTCAAATGCAACTCTTTTCGTACCAAAAGTGGCTAGAACGGTCTTCACGAACGGTTTTCGCACGGTTTGTCGTACCGGAACCAAAACTCCAGAACGGACTAGAAACGAGCTAAACATGAGTTTTGGGGCAAACGGGATGACTTGGGTGTTAAGAAAATTCAAATGCAACTCTTTTCGTACCAAAAGTGGCTAGAACGGTCTTCACGAACGGTTTTCGCACGGTTTGTCGTACGGAACCAAAACTCCGGAACGGACTAGAAACGAGCTAAACATGAGTTTTGGGGCAAACGGGATGACTTGGGTGTTAAGAAAAATTCAAATGCAACTCTTTTCGTACCAAAAGTGGCTAGAACGGTCTTCACGAACGGTTTTCGCACGGTTTGTCGTACGGAACCAAAACTCCAGAACGGACTAGAAACGAGCTAAACATGAGTTTTGGGGCAAACGGGATGACTTGGGTGTTAAGAAAAATTCAAATGCAACTCTTTTCGTACCAAAAGTGGCTAGAACGGTCTTCACGAACGGTTTTCGCACGGTTTGTCGTACGGAACCAAAACTCCAGAACGGACTAGAAACGAGCTAAACATGAGTTTTGGGGCAAACGGGATGACTTGGGTGTTAAGAAAATTCAAATGCAACTCTTTTCGTACCAAAAGTGGCTAGAACGGTCTTCACGAACGGTTTTCGCACGGTTTGTCGTACCGGAACCAAAACTCCGGAACGGACTAGAAACGAGCTAAACATGAGTTTTGGGGCAAACGGGATGACTTGGGTGTTAAGAAAAATTCAAATGCAACTCTTTTCGTACCAAAAGTGGCTAGAACGGTCTTCACGAACGGTTTTCGCACGTTTGTCGTACGGAACCAAAACTCCAGGAACGGACTAGAAACGAGCTAAACATGAGTTTTGGGGCAAACGGGATGACTTGGGTGTTAAGAAAAATTCAAATGCAACTCTTTTCGTACCAAAAGTGGCTAGAACGGTCTTCACGAACGGTTTTCGCACGGTTTGTCGTACCGAACCAAAACTCCAGAACGGACTAGAAACGAGCTAAACATGAGTTTTGGGGCAAACGGGATGACTTGGGTGTTAAGAAAAATTCAAATGCAACTCTTTTCGTACCAAAAGTGGCTAGAACGGTCTTCACGAACGGTTTTCGCACGGTTTGTCGTACCGAACCAAAACTCCAGGAACGGACTAGAAACGAGCTAAACATGAGTTTTGGGGCAAACGGGATGACTTGGGTGTTAAGAAAATTCAAATGCAACTCTTTTCGTACCAAAAGTGGCTAGAACGGTCTTCACGAACGGTTTTCGCACGGTTTGTCGTACGGAACCAAAACTCCAGAACGGACTAGAAACGAGCTAAACATGAGTTTTGGGGCAAACGGGATGACTTGGGTGTTAAGAAAATTCAAATGCAACTCTTTTCGTACCAAAAGTGGCTAGAACTGTCTTCACGAACGGTTTTCGCACGGTTTGTCGTACCGGAACCAAAACTTCAGGAACGGACTAGAAACGAGCTAAACATGAGTTTTGGGGCAAACGGGATGACTTGGGTGTTAAGAAAATTCAAATGCAACTCTTTTCGTACCAAAAGTGGCTAGAACGGTCTTCACGAACGGTTTTCGCACGGTTTGTCGTACGGAACCAAAACTCCAGGAACGGACTAGAAACGAGCTAAACATGAGTTTTGGGGCAAACGGGATGACTTGGGTGTTAAGAAAAATTCAAATGCAACTCTTTTCGTACCAAAAGTGGCTAGAACGGTCTTCACGAACGGTTTTCGCACGGTTTGTCGTACGGAACCAAAACTCCGGAACGGACTAGAAACGAGCTAAACATGAGTTTTGGGGCAAACGGGATGACTTGGGTGTTAAGAAAAATTCAAATGCAACTCTTTTCGTACCAAAAGTGGCTAGAACGGTCTTCACGAACGGTTTTCGCACGGTTTGTCGTACCGGAACCAAAACTCCAGAACGGACTAGAAACGAGCTAAACATGAGTTTTGGGGCAAACGGGATGACTTGGGTGTTAAGAAAAATTCAAATGCAACTCTTTTCGTACCAAAAGTGGCTAGAACGGTCTTCACGAACGGTTTTCGCACGGTTTGTCGTACGGAACCAAAACTCCGGAACGGACTAGAAACGAGCTAAACATGAGTTTTGGGGCAAACGGGATGACTTGGGTGTTAAGAAAAATTCAAATGCAACTCTTTTCGTACCAAAAGTGGCTAGAACGGTCTTCACGAACGGTTTTCGCACGGTTTGTCGTACGGAACCAAAACTCCAGGAACGGACTAGAAACGAGCTAAACATGAGTTTTGGGGCAAACGGGATGACTTGGGTGTTAAGAAAAATTCAAATGCAACTCTTTTCGTACCAAAAGTGGCTAGAACGGTCTTCACGAACGGTTTTCGCACGGTTTGTCGTACGGAACCAAAACTCCAGGAACGGACTAGAAACGAGCTAAACATGAGTTTTGGGGCAAACGGGATGACTTGGGTGTTAAGAAAAATTCAAATGCAACTCTTTTCGTACCAAAAGTGGCTAGAACGGTCTTCACGAACGGTTTTCGCACGGTTTGTCGTACGGAACCAAAACTCCAGAACGGACTAGAAACGAGCTAAACATGAGTTTTGGGGCAAACGGGATGACTTGGGTGTTAAGAAAAATTCAAATGCAACTCTTTTCGTACCAAAAGTGGCTAGAACGGTCTTCACGAACGGTTTTCGCACGGTTTGTCGTACGGAACCAAAACTCAGGAACGGACTAGAAACGAGCTAAACATGAGTTTTGGGGCAAACGGGATGACTTGGGTGTTAAGAAAAATTCAAATGCAACTCTTTTCGTACCAAAAGTGGCTAGAACGGTCTTCACGAACGGTTTTCGCACGGTTTGTCGTACCGGAACCAAAACTCCAGAACGGACTAGAAACGAGCTAAACATGAGTTTTGGGGCAAACGGGATGACTTGGGTGTTAAGAAAAATTCAAATGCAACTCTTTTCGTACCAAAAGTGGCTAGAACGGTCTTCACGAACGGTTTTCGCACGGTTTGTCGTACGGAACCAAAACTCCAGGAACGGACTAGAAACGAGCTAAACATGAGTTTTGGGGCAAACGGGATGACTTGGGTGTTAAGAAAATTCAAATGCAACTCTTTTCGTACCAAAAGTGGCTAGAACGGTCTTCACGAACGGTTTTCGCACGGTTTGTCGTACCGGAACCAAAACTCCGGAACGGACTAGAAACGAGCTAAACATGAGTTTTGGGGCAAACGGGATGACTTGGGTGTTAAGAAAAATTCAAATGCAACTCTTTTCGTACCAAAAGTGGCTAGAACGGTCTTCACGAACGGTTTTCGCACGGTTTGTCGTACGGAACCAAAACTCCGGAACGGACTAGAAACGAGCTAAACATGAGTTTTGGGGCAAACGGGATGACTTGGGTGTTAAGAAAATTCAAATGCAACTCTTTTCGTACCAAAAGTGGCTAGAACGGTCTTCACGAACGGTTTTCGCACGTTTGTCGTACGGAACCAAAACTCCAGGAACGGACTAGAAACGAGCTAAACATGAGTTTTGGGGCAAACGGGATGACTTGGGTGTTAAGAAAATTCAAATGCAACTCTTTTCGTACCAAAAGTGGCTAGAACTGTCTTCACGAACGGTTTTCGCACGGTTTGTCGTACGGAACCAAAACTCCAGGAACGGACTAGAAACGAGCTAAACATGAGTTTTGGGGCAAACGGGATGACTTGGGTGTTAAGAAAATTCAAATGCAACTCTTTTCGTACCAAAAGTGGCTAGAACGGTCTTCACGAACGGTTTTCGCACGGTTTGTCGTACGGAACCAAAACTCCAGAACGGACTAGAAACGAGCTAAACATGAGTTTTGGGGCAAACGGGATGACTTGGGTGTTAAGAAAAATTCAAATGCAACTCTTTTCGTACCAAAAGTGGCTAGAACGGTCTTCACGAACGGTTTTCGCACGGTTTGTCCGGAACCAAAACTCCGAACGGACTAGAAACGAGCTAAACATGAGTTTTGGGGCAAACGGGATGACTTGGGTGTTAAGAAAAATTCAAATGCAACTCTTTTCGTACCAAAAGTGGCTAGAACGGTCTTCACGAACGGTTTTCGCACGGTTTGTCGTACGGAACCAAAACTCCGGAACGGACTAGAAACGAGCTAAACATGAGTTTTGGGGCAAACGGGATGACTTGGGTGTTAAGAAAAATTCAAATGCAACTCTTTTCGTACCAAAAGTGGCTAGAACGGTCTTCACGAACGGTTTTCGCACGGTTTGTCGTACCGGAACCAAAACTCCAGGAACGGACTAGAAACGAGCTAAACATGAGTTTTGGGGCAAACGGGATGACTTGGGTGTTAAGAAAAATTCAAATGCAACTCTTTTCGTACCAAAAGTGGCTAGAACGGTCTTCACGAACGGTTTTCGCACGGTTTGTCGTACCGGAACCAAAACTCCGGAACGGACTAGAAACGAGCTAAACATGAGTTTTGGGGCAAACGGGATGACTTGGGTGTTAAGAAAATTCAAATGCAACTCTTTTCGTACCAAAAGTGGCTAGAACGGTCTTCACGAACGGTTTTCGCACGGTTTGTCGTCGGAACCAAAACTCCAGGAACGGACTAGAAACGAGCTAAACATGAGTTTTGGGGCAAACGGGATGACTTGGGTGTTAAGAAAAATTCAAATGCAACTCTTTTCGTACCAAAAGTGGCTAGAACGGTCTTCACGAACGGTTTTCGCACGGTTTGTCGTACGGAACCAAAACTCCGGAACGGACTAGAAACGAGCTAAACATGAGTTTTGGGGCAAACGGGATGACTTGGGTGTTAAGAAAATTCAAATGCAACTCTTTTCGTACCAAAAGTGGCTAGAACGTCTTCACGAACGGTTTTCGCACGGTTTGTCGTACGGAACCAAAACTCCAGGAACGGACTAGAAACGAGCTAAACATGAGTTTTGGGGCAAACGGGATGACTTGGGTGTTAAGAAAAATTCAAATGCAACTCTTTTCGTACCAAAAGTGGCTAGAACGGTCTTCACGAACGGTTTTCGCACGGTTTGTCGTACGGAACCAAAACTCCGGAACGGACTAGAAACGAGCTAAACATGAGTTTTGGGGCAAACGGGATGACTTGGGTGTTAAGAAAAATTCAAATGCAACTCTTTTCGTACCAAAAGTGGCTAGAACGGTCTTCACGAACGGTTTTCGCACGGTTTGTCGTACCGGAACCAAAACTCCAGGAACGGACTAGAAACGAGCTAAACATGAGTTTTGGGGCAAACGGGATGACTTGGGTGTTAAGAAAAATTCAAATGCAACTCTTTTCGTACCAAAAGTGGCTAGAACGGTCTTCACGAACGGTTTTCGCACGGTTTGTCGTACGGAACCAAAACTCCGAACGGACTAGAAACGAGCTAAACATGAGTTTTGGGGCAAACGGGATGACTTGGGTGTTAAGAAAATTCAAATGCAACTCTTTTCGTACCAAAAGTGGCTAGAACGGTCTTCACGAACGGTTTTCGCACGGTTTGTCGTACCGGAACCAAAACTCCAGGAACGGACTAGAAACGAGCTAAACATGAGTTTTGGGGCAAACGGGATGACTTGGGTGTTAAGAAAAATTCAAATGCAACTCTTTTCGTACCAAAAGTGGCTAGAACGTCTTCACGAACGGTTTTCGCACGGTTTGTCGTACGGAACCAAAACTCCAGAACGGACTAGAAACGAGCTAAACATGAGTTTTGGGGCAAACGGGATGACTTGGGTGTTAAGAAAAATTCAAATGCAACTCTTTTCGTACCAAAAGTGGCTAGAACGGTCTTCACGAACGGTTTTCGCACGGTTTGTCGTACGGAACCAAAACTCCAGAACGGACTAGAAACGAGCTAAACATGAGTTTTGGGGCAAACGGGATGACTTGGGTGTTAAGAAAAATTCAAATGCAACTCTTTTCGTACCAAAAGTGGCTAGAACGGTCTTCACGAACGGTTTTCGCACGGTTTGTCGTACGGAACCAAAACTCCAGAACGGACTAGAAACGAGCTAAACATGAGTTTTGGGGCAAACGGGATGACTTGGGTGTTAAGAAAAATTCAAATGCAACTCTTTTCGTACCAAAAGTGGCTAGAACGGTCTTCACGAACGGTTTTCGCACGTTTGTCGTACGGAACCAAAACTCCGGAACGGACTAGAAACGAGCTAAACATGAGTTTTGGGGCAAACGGGATGACTTGGGTGTTAAGAAAAATTCAAATGCAACTCTTTTCGTACCAAAAGTGGCTAGAATGTCTTCACGAACGGTTTTCGCACGGTTTGTCGTACGGAACCAAAACTCCGGAACGGACTAGAAACGAGCTAAACATGAGTTTTGGGGCAAACGGGATGACTTGGGTGTTAAGAAAAATTCAAATGCAACTCTTTTCGTACCAAAAGTGGCTAGAACGGTCTTCACGAACGGTTTTCGCATTTGTCGTACGGAACCAAAACTCCAGAACGGACTAGAAACGAGCTAAACATGAGTTTTGGGGCAAACGGGATGACTTGGGTGTTAAGAAAATTCAAATGCAACTCTTTTCGTACCAAAAGTGGCTAGAACGGTCTTCACGAACGGTTTTCGCACGGTTTGTCGTACGGAACCAAAACTCCAGAACGGACTAGAAACGAGCTAAACATGAGTTTTGGGGCAAACGGGATGACTTGGGTGTTAAGAAAATTCAAATGCAACTCTTTTCGTACCAAAAGTGGCTAGAACTGTCTTCACGAACGGTTTTCGCACGGTTTGTCGTACGGAACCAAAACTCCAGAACGGACTAGAAACGAGCTAAACATGAGTTTTGGGGCAAACGGGATGACTTGGGTGTTAAGAAAATTCAAATGCAACTCTTTTCGTACCAAAAGTGGCTAGAACGTCTTCACGAACGGTTTTCGCACGGTTGTCGTACCGGAACCAAAACTCCGGAACGGACTAGAAACGAGCTAAACATGAGTTTTGGGGCAAACGGGATGACTTGGGTGTTAAGAAAAATTCAAATGCAACTCTTTTCGTACCAAAAGTGGCTAGAACGGTCTTCACGAACGGTTTTCGCACGTTTGTCGTACCGGAACCAAAACTCAGGAACGGACTAGAAACGAGCTAAACATGAGTTTTGGGGCAAACGGGATGACTTGGGTGTTAAGAAAATTCAAATGCAACTCTTTTCGTACCAAAAGTGGCTAGAACGGTCTTCACGAACGGTTTTCGCACGGTTTGTCGTACCGGAACCAAAACTCCAGAACGGACTAGAAACGAGCTAAACATGAGTTTTGGGGCAAACGGGATGACTTGGGTGTTAAGAAAAATTCAAATGCAACTCTTTTCGTACCAAAAGTGGCTAGAACGGTCTTCACGAACGGTTTTCGCACGGTTTGTCGTACGGAACCAAAACTCCAGAACGGACTAGAAACGAGCTAAACATGAGTTTTGGGGCAAACGGGATGACTTGGGTGTTAAGAAAATTCAAATGCAACTCTTTTCGTACCAAAAGTGGCTAGAACGGTCTTCACGAACGGTTTTCGCACGGTTTGTCGTACGGAACCAAAACTCCAGAACGGACTAGAAACGAGCTAAACATGAGTTTTGGGGCAAACGGGATGACTTGGGTGTTAAGAAAAATTCAAATGCAACTCTTTTCGTACCAAAAGTGGCTAGAACGGTCTTCACGAACGGTTTTCGCACGGTTTGTCGTACGGAACCAAAACTCCAGGAACGGACTAGAAACGAGCTAAACATGAGTTTTGGGGCAAACGGGATGACTTGGGTGTTAAGAAAATTCAAATGCAACTCTTTTCGTACCAAAAGTGGCTAGAACGGTCTTCACGAACGGTTTTCGCACGGTTTGTCGTACCGGAACCAAAACTCCGGAACGGACTAGAAACGAGCTAAACATGAGTTTTGGGGCAAACGGGATGACTTGGGTGTTAAGAAAATTCAAATGCAACTCTTTTCGTACCAAAAGTGGCTAGAACGGTCTTCACGAACGGTTTTCGCACGGTTTGTCGTACCGGAACCAAAACTCCGGAACGGACTAGAAACGAGCTAAACATGAGTTTTGGGGCAAACGGGATGACTTGGGTGTTAAGAAAATTCAAATGCAACTCTTTTCGTACCAAAAGTGGCTAGAACGGTCTTCACGAACGGTTTTCGCACGGTTTGTCGTACCGAACCAAAACTCCAGGAACGGACTAGAAACGAGCTAAACATGAGTTTTGGGGCAAACGGGATGACTTGGGTGTTAAGAAAAATTCAAATGCAACTCTTTTCGTACCAAAAGTGGCTAGAACGGTCTTCACGAACGGTTTTCGCACGGTTTGTCGTACGGAACCAAAACTCCAGAACGGACTAGAAACGAGCTAAACATGAGTTTTGGGGCAAACGGGATGACTTGGGTGTTAAGAAAAATTCAAATGCAACTCTTTTCGTACCAAAAGTGGCTAGAACGGTCTTCACGAACGGTTTTCGCACGGTTTGTCGTACGGAACCAAAACTCCAGGAACGGACTAGAAACGAGCTAAACATGAGTTTTGGGGCAAACGGGATGACTTGGGTGTTAAGAAAAATTCAAATGCAACTCTTTTCGTACCAAAAGTGGCTAGAACGGTCTTCACGAACGGTTTTCGCACGGTTTGTCGTACGGAACCAAAACTCCAGAACGGACTAGAAACGAGCTAAACATGAGTTTTGGGGCAAACGGGATGACTTGGGTGTTAAGAAAAATTCAAATGCAACTCTTTTCGTACCAAAAGTGGCTAGAACGGTCTTCACGAACGGTTTTCGCACGGTTTGTCGTACGGAACCAAAACTCCAGAACGGACTAGAAACGAGCTAAACATGAGTTTTGGGGCAAACGGGATGACTTGGGTGTTAAGAAAAATTCAAATGCAACTCTTTTCGTACCAAAAGTGGCTAGAACGGTCTTCACGAACGGTTTTCGCACGGTTGTCGTACGGAACCAAAACTCCAGAACGGACTAGAAACGAGCTAAACATGAGTTTTGGGGCAAACGGGATGACTTGGGTGTTAAGAAAATTCAAATGCAACTCTTTTCGTACCAAAAGTGGCTAGAACGGTCTTCACGAACGGTTTTCGCACGGTTTGTCGTACGGAACCAAAACTCCAGGAACGGACTAGAAACGAGCTAAACATGAGTTTTGGGGCAAACGGGATGACTTGGGTGTTAAGAAAATTCAAATGCAACTCTTTTCGTACCAAAAGTGGCTAGAACGGTCTTCACGAACGGTTTTCGCACGGTTTGTCGTACGGAACCAAAACTCAAGGAACGGACTAGAAACGAGCTAAACATGAGTTTTGGGGCAAACGGGATGACTTGGGTGTTAAGAAAAATTCAAATGCAACTCTTTTCGTACCAAAAGTGGCTAGAACGGTCTTCACGAACGGTTTTCGCACGTTTGTCGTACGGAACCAAAACTCCAGAACGGACTAGAAACGAGCTAAACATGAGTTTTGGGGCAAACGGGATGACTTGGGTGTTAAGAAAAATTCAAATGCAACTCTTTTCGTACCAAAAGTGGCTAGAACGGTCTTCACGAACGGTTTTCGCACGGTTTGTCGTACGGAACCAAAACTCCAGGAACGGACTAGAAACGAGCTAAACATGAGTTTTGGGGCAAACGGGATGACTTGGGTGTTAAGAAAATTCAAATGCAACTCTTTTCGTACCAAAAGTGGCTAGAACGGTCTTCACGAACGGTTTTCGCACGGTTTGTCGTACGGAACCAAAACTCCAGAACGGACTAGAAACGAGCTAAACATGAGTTTTGGGGCAAACGGGATGACTTGGGTGTTAAGAAAATTCAAATGCAACTCTTTTCGTACCAAAAGTGGCTAGAACGGTCTTCACGAACGGTTTTCGCACGGTTTGTCGTACGGAACCAAAACTCCGGAACGGACTAGAAACGAGCTAAACATGAGTTTTGGGGCAAACGGGATGACTTGGGTGTTAAGAAAAATTCAAATGCAACTCTTTTCGTACCAAAAGTGGCTAGAACGGTCTTCACGAACGGTTTTCGCACGTTTGTCGTACGGAACCAAAACTCCGGAACGGACTAGAAACGAGCTAAACATGAGTTTTGGGGCAAACGGGATGACTTGGGTGTTAAGAAAATTCAAATGCAACTCTTTTCGTACCAAAAGTGGCTAGAACGGTCTTCACGAACGGTTTTCGCACGGTTTGTCGTACGGAACCAAAACTCCGAACGGACTAGAAACGAGCTAAACATGAGTTTTGGGGCAAACGGGATGACTTGGGTGTTAAGAAAATTCAAATGCAACTCTTTTCGTACCAAAAGTGGCTAGAACGTCTTCACGAACGGTTTTCGCACGGTTTGTCGTACCGGAACCAAAACTCCGGAACGGACTAGAAACGAGCTAAACATGAGTTTTGGGGCAAACGGGATGACTTGGGTGTTAAGAAAAATTCAAATGCAACTCTTTTCGTACCAAAAGTGGCTAGAACGGTCTTCACGAACGGTTTTCGCACGGTTTGTCGTACGGAACCAAAACTCCAGGAACGGACTAGAAACGAGCTAAACATGAGTTTTGGGGCAAACGGGATGACTTGGGTGTTAAGAAAATTCAAATGCAACTCTTTTCGTACCAAAAGTGGCTAGAACGGTCTTCACGAACGGTTTTCGCACGGTTTGTCGTACGGAACCAAAACTCCAGGAACGGACTAGAAACGAGCTAAACATGAGTTTTGGGGCAAACGGGATGACTTGGGTGTTAAGAAAAATTCAAATGCAACTCTTTTCGTACCAAAAGTGGCTAGAACTGTCTTCACGAACGGTTTTCGCACGGTTTGTCGTACGGAACCAAAACTCCGGAACGGACTAGAAACGAGCTAAACATGAGTTTTGGGGCAAACGGGATGACTTGGGTGTTAAGAAAATTCAAATGCAACTCTTTTCGTACCAAAAGTGGCTAGAACGGTCTTCACGAACGGTTTTCGCACGGTTTGTCGTACCGGAACCAAAACTCCAGGAACGGACTAGAAACGAGCTAAACATGAGTTTTGGGGCAAACGGGATGACTTGGGTGTTAAGAAAAATTCAAATGCAACTCTTTTCGTACCAAAAGTGGCTAGAACGGTCTTCACGAACGGTTTTCGCACGGTTTGTCGTACGGAACCAAAACTCCAGGAACGGACTAGAAACGAGCTAAACATGAGTTTTGGGGCAAACGGGATGACTTGGGTGTTAAGAAAAATTCAAATGCAACTCTTTTCGTACCAAAAGTGGCTAGAACGGTCTTCACGAACGGTTTTCGCACGGTTTGTCGTACGGAACCAAAACTCCAGGAACGGACTAGAAACGAGCTAAACATGAGTTTTGGGGCAAACGGGATGACTTGGGTGTTAAGAAAATTCAAATGCAACTCTTTTCGTACCAAAAGTGGCTAGAACGGTCTTCACGAACGGTTTTCGCACGGTTTGTCGTACGGAACCAAAACTCCAGGAACGGACTAGAAACGAGCTAAACATGAGTTTTGGGGCAAACGGGATGACTTGGGTGTTAAGAAAAATTCAAATGCAACTCTTTTCGTACCAAAAGTGGCTAGAACTGTCTTCACGAACGGTTTTCGCACGGTTTGTCGTACGGAACCAAAACTCCAGAACGGACTAGAAACGAGCTAAACATGAGTTTTGGGGCAAACGGGATGACTTGGGTGTTAAGAAAATTCAAATGCAACTCTTTTCGTACCAAAAGTGGCTAGAACGGTCTTCACGAACGGTTTTCGCACGGTTTGTCGTACCGGAACCAAAACTCCAGAACGGACTAGAAACGAGCTAAACATGAGTTTTGGGGCAAACGGGATGACTTGGGTGTTAAGAAAAATTCAAATGCAACTCTTTTCGTACCAAAAGTGGCTAGAACTGTCTTCACGAACGGTTTTCGCACGGTTTGTCGTACCGGAACCAAAACTTCAGGAACGGACTAGAAACGAGCTAAACATGAGTTTTGGGGCAAACGGGATGACTTGGGTGTTAAGAAAAATTCAAATGCAACTCTTTTCGTACCAAAAGTGGCTAGAACGGTCTTCACGAACGGTTTTCGCACGGTTTGTCGTACCGGAACCAAAACTCCAGGAACGGACTAGAAACGAGCTAAACATGAGTTTTGGGGCAAACGGGATGACTTGGGTGTTAAGAAAAATTCAAATACAACTCTTTTCGTACCAAAAGTGGCTAGAATGTTCTTCACGAACGGTTTTCGCACGTTTGTCGTACGGAACCAAAACTCCAGGAACGGACTAGAAACGAGCTAAACATGAGTTTTGGGGCAAACGGGATGACTTGGGTGTTAAGAAAAATTCAAATGCAACTCTTTTCGTACCAAAAGTGGCTAGAACGGTCTTCACGAACGGTTTTCGCACGGTTTGTCGTACCGGAACCAAAACTCCAGGAACGGACTAGAAACGAGCTAAACATGAGTTTTGGGGCAAACGGGATGACTTGGGTGTTAAGAAAAATTCAAATGCAACTCTTTTCGTACCAAAAGTGGCTAGAACGGTCTTCACGAACGGTTTTCGTTTGTCGTACGGAACCAAAACTCCAGGAACGGACTAGAAACGAGCTAAACATGAGTTTTGGGGCAAACGGGATGACTTGGGTGTTAAGAAAATTCAAATGCAACTCTTTTCGTACCAAAAGTGGCTAGAATGTCTTCACGAACGGTTTTCGCACGTTTGTCGTACCGGAACCAAAACTCCAGGAACGGACTAGAAACGAGCTAAACATGAGTTTTGGGGCAAACGGGATGACTTGGGTGTTAAGAAAAATTCAAATGCAACTCTTTTCGTACCAAAAGTGGCTAGAACGTCTTCACGAACGGTTTTCGCACGTTTGTCGTACCGGAACCAAAACTCCAGGAACGGACTAGAAACGAGCTAAACATGAGTTTTGGGGCAAACGGGATGACTTGGGTGTTAAGAAAATTCAAATGCAACTCTTTTCGTACCAAAAGTGGCTAGAACGGTCTTCACGAACGGTTTTCGCACGTTTGTCGTACCGGAACCAAAACTCCAGGAACGGACTAGAAACGAGCTAAACATGAGTTTTGGGGCAAACGGGATGACTTGGGTGTTAAGAAAAATTCAAATGCAACTCTTTTCGTACCAAAAGTGGCTAGAATGTCTTCACGAACGGTTTTCGCACGTTTGTCGTACCGGAACCAAAACTCCAGAACGGACTAGAAACGAGCTAAACATGAGTTTTGGGGCAAACGGGATGACTTGGGTGTTAAGAAAATTCAAATGCAACTCTTTTCGTACCAAAAGTGGCTAGAACGTCTTCACGAACGGTTTTCGCACGTTTGTCGTACCGGAACCAAAACTCCGGAACGGACTAGAAACGAGCTAAACATGAGTTTTGGGGCAAACGGGATGACTTGGGTGTTAAGAAAATTCAAATGCAACTCTTTTCGTACCAAAAGTGGCTAGAACGGTCTTCACGAACGGTTTTCGCACGGTTTGTCGTACCGGAACCAAAACTCCAGGAACGGACTAGAAACGAGCTAAACATGAGTTTTGGGGCAAACGGGATGACTTGGGTGTTAAGAAAAATTCAAATGCAACTCTTTTCGTACCAAAAGTGGCTAGAATGTCTTCACGAACGGTTTTCGCACGTTTGTCGTACCGGAACCAAAACTCCAGGAACGGACTAGAAACGAGCTAAACATGAGTTTTGGGGCAAACGGGATGACTTGGGTGTTAAGAAAAATTCAAATGCAACTCTTTTCGTACCAAAAGTGGCTAGAACGGTCTTCACGAACGGTTTTCGCACGTTTGTCGTACGGAACCAAAACTCCAGGAACGGACTAGAAACGAGCTAAACATGAGTTTTGGGGCAAACGGGATGACTTGGGTGTTAAGAAAAATTCAAATGCAACTCTTTTCGTACCAAAAGTGGCTAGAACGGTCTTCACGAACGGTTTTCGCACGTTTGTCGTACGGAACCAAAACTCCAGGAACGGACTAGAAACGAGCTAAACATGAGTTTTGGGGCAAACGGGATGACTTGGGTGTTAAGAAAAATTCAAATGCAACTCTTTTCGTACCAAAAGTGGCTAGAACTGTCTTCACGAACGGTTTTCGCACGGTTTGTCGTACGGAACCAAAACTCCAGGAACGGACTAGAAACGAGCTAAACATGAGTTTTGGGGCAAACGGGATGACTTGGGTGTTAAGAAAAATTCAAATGCAACTCTTTTCGTACCAAAAGTGGCTAGAACGGTCTTCACGAACGGTTTTCGCACGGTTTGTCGTACCGGAACCAAAACTCCAGAACGGACTAGAAACGAGCTAAACATGAGTTTTGGGGCAAACGGGATGACTTGGGTGTTAAGAAAAATTCAAATGCAACTCTTTTCGTACCAAAAGTGGCTAGAACTGTCTTCACGAACGGTTTTCGCACGTTTGTCGTACCGGAACCAAAACTCCAGGAACGGACTAGAAACGAGCTAAACATGAGTTTTGGGGCAAACGGGATGACTTGGGTGTTAAGAAAAATTCAAATGCAACTCTTTTCGTACCAAAAGTGGCTAGAACGTCTTCACGAACGGTTTTCGCACGTTTGTCGTACGGAACCAAAACTCAGGAACGGACTAGAAACGAGCTAAACATGAGTTTTGGGGCAAACGGGATGACTTGGGTGTTAAGAAAATTCAAATGCAACTCTTTTCGTACCAAAAGTGGCTAGAACTGTCTTCACGAACGGTTTTCGCACGGTTTGTCGTACCGGAACCAAAACTTCAGGAACGGACTAGAAACGAGCTAAACATGAGTTTTGGGGCAAACGGGATGACTTGGGTGTTAAGAAAAATTCAAATGCAACTCTTTTCGTACCAAAAGTGGCTAGAACGGTCTTCACGAACGGTTTTCGCACGGTTTGTCGTACGGAACCAAAACTCCAGGAACGGACTAGAAACGAGCTAAACATGAGTTTTGGGGCAAACGGGATGACTTGGGTGTTAAGAAAAATTCAAATGCAACTCTTTTCGTACCAAAAGTGGCTAGAACGTCTTCACGAACGGTTTTCGCACGGTTTGTCGTACCGGAACCAAAACTCCAGGAACGGACTAGAAACGAGCTAAACATGAGTTTTGGGGCAAACGGGATGACTTGGGTGTTAAGAAAAATTCAAATGCAACTCTTTTCGTACCAAAAGTGGCTAGAACGGTCTTCACGAACGGTTTTCGCACGTTTGTCGTACGGAACCAAAACTCCAGAACGGACTAGAAACGAGCTAAACATGAGTTTTGGGGCAAACGGGATGACTTGGGTGTTAAGAAAATTCAAATGCAACTCTTTTCGTACCAAAAGTGGCTAGAACGGTCTTCACGAACGGTTTTCGCACGGTTTGTCGTACGGAACCAAAACTCCAGGAACGGACTAGAAACGAGCTAAACATGAGTTTTGGGGCAAACGGGATGACTTGGGTGTTAAGAAAAATTCAAATGCAACTCTTTTCGTACCAAAAGTGGCTAGAATGTCTTCACGAACGGTTTTCGCACGTTTGTCGTACCGGAACCAAAACTCCAGAACGGACTAGAAACGAGCTAAACATGAGTTTTGGGGCAAACGGGATGACTTGGGTGTTAAGAAAAATTCAAATGCAACTCTTTTCGTACCAAAAGTGGCTAGAACGGTCTTCACGAACGGTTTTCGCAGTTTGTCGTACGGAACCAAAACTCCGGAACGGACTAGAAACGAGCTAAACATGAGTTTTGGGGCAAACGGGATGACTTGGGTGTTAAGAAAATTCAAATGCAACTCTTTTCGTACCAAAAGTGGCTAGAACGTCTTCACGAACGGTTTTCGCACGTTTGTCGTACCGAACCAAAACTCCAGGAACGGACTAGAAACGAGCTAAACATGAGTTTTGGGGCAAACGGGATGACTTGGGTGTTAAGAAAATTCAAATGCAACTCTTTTCGTACCAAAAGTGGCTAGAACGGTCTTCACGAACGGTTTTCGCACGTTTGTCGTACCGGAACCAAAACTCCAGGAACGGACTAGAAACGAGCTAAACATGAGTTTTGGGGCAAACGGGATGACTTGGGTGTTAAGAAAATTCAAATGCAACTCTTTTCGTACCAAAAGTGGCTAGAACGGTCTTCACGAACGGTTTTCGCACGGTTTGTCGTACGGAACCAAAACTCCGGAACGGACTAGAAACGAGCTAAACATGAGTTTTGGGGCAAACGGGATGACTTGGGTGTTAAGAAAATTCAAATGCAACTCTTTTCGTACCAAAAGTGGCTAGAACGGTCTTCACGAACGGTTTTCGCACGGTTTGTCGTACGGAACCAAAACTCCAGGAACGGACTAGAAACGAGCTAAACATGAGTTTTGGGGCAAACGGGATGACTTGGGTGTTAAGAAAAATTCAAATGCAACTCTTTTCGTACCAAAAGTGGCTAGAATGTCTTCACGAACGGTTTTCGCACGTTTGTCGTACCGGAACCAAAACTCCAGGAACGGACTAGAAACGAGCTAAACATGAGTTTTGGGGCAAACGGGATGACTTGGGTGTTAAGAAAAATTCAAATGCAACTCTTTTCGTACCAAAAGTGGCTAGAACGTCTTCACGAACGGTTTTCGCACGTTTGTCGTACGGAACCAAAACTCCGGAACGGACTAGAAACGAGCTAAACATGAGTTTTGGGGCAAACGGGATGACTTGGGTGTTAAGAAAATTCAAATGCAACTCTTTTCGTACCAAAAGTGGCTAGAACGTCTTCACGAACGGTTTTCGCACGTTTGTCGTACCGGAACCAAAACTCCAGGAACGGACTAGAAACGAGCTAAACATGAGTTTTGGGGCAAACGGGATGACTTGGGTGTTAAGAAAATTCAAATGCAACTCTTTTCGTACCAAAAGTGGCTAGAACGGTCTTCACGAACGGTTTTCGCACGTTTGTCGTACCGGAACCAAAACTCCAGAACGGACTAGAAACGAGCTAAACATGAGTTTTGGGGCAAACGGGATGACTTGGGTGTTAAGAAAAATTCAAATGCAACTCTTTTCGTACCAAAAGTGGCTAGAACGGTCTTCACGAAACGGTTTTCGCACGGTTGTCGTATTTGAACCAACACTCAAGGAACGTACAAAGCGCTAAACATGAGTTTTGGGGCAGCTGAATGACTTGGGTGTTAAGAAAAACTAAAATGCTGGCTCTTTTCGTACCAAAGTGGCTTAGACTATCTTCACGAGCGGTTTTCGCACGGTGGTTGTAAATGAGGGCAAAAGCTGCGGGAACGGACTAGAAACGAGCTAAACATGATTTTTGGGGCAAGCGGGATTGACAGGTGTTAAGAAAAACTCAAATGCAACTCTTTTCGTACCAAAAGTGGCTTGAACTGTCTTCACGAACGGTTTTAGCACGGTTTTGTCGCAGAACCAAAACTCGAGACGGTAGCACTAAACATGATTTTTGGGACAAACGGGATGACTTGGGTGTTAAGAAAAACTCAAATACAACTCTTTTCGTACTAAAAGTGGCTAGAACTGTCTTCCGCGAATAATTTTCACACACTTTGTCGTAACAGAACCAAAACTCAAGGAAGTAGGACTAGAAATGAGCTAAACATGAGTTTTTGGTCAAATGGGATGACTTGGGTGTTAAGAAAAACTCAAATGCAAATCTTTTCGTACCAAAGTGGCTAGAACAGTCTTCATGAGCGGTTTTCGCACGGTTTTGTCGTAAACGGAACCAAAACTCAGGAACGGACTAGAAAGCGAGCTAAACATGAGTTTTGGGGCAAACGGGATGACTTGGGTGTTAAGAAAAACTCAAATACAACTCTTTTCGTACCAAAAGTGGCTAGAATGGTCTTCATGAGCGGTTTTTCGCACGGTTTGTCGTATTTGAACCAAAACTCAAGGAACGGGCTAGAAATGAGCTAAACATGAGTTTTGGGGCAAACGGAATGACTTGGGTGTTAAGAAAAACTCAAATGCAACTCTTTTCCTACCAAAAGTGGCTAGAACGGTCTTCACGAAACGGTTTAGCACGGTTTGTCGTATTTGAACCAAAACTCCGGGAACGGACTAGAAACGAGCTAAACATGAGTTTTGGGTCAAAAAGGGATGACTTGGGTGTTAAGAAAAACTCAAATGCAACTCTTTTTAAAAAAAGTGGCTAGAGCAGTCTTCATGAATGGTTTTTGCACGGTTTGTCGTACCGGAACCAAAACTCAAGGAACGGACTAGAAGCAGCTAAACATGAGTTTTGGGTCAAATGGAATGACTTGGGTGTTAAGAAAAACTCAAATGCAACTCTTTTACGTACCAAAAGTGGCTAGAACATTCTTCGTGAATGGTTTTTAGCACGGTTTGTCGTAACGGAACCAAAACTCCGGGAACGGACTGCAAACGGCTAAACATGAGTTTTGGGGCAAACGGGATGACTTGGGTGTTAATAAAAACTCAAATGCAACTCTTTTCGTACCAAAAGTGGCTAGAACAGTCTTCACGAACGGTTTTAGCACGGTTTGTCGTCGGAACCAAAACTCCGGAACGGACTAGAAGCGAGCTAAACATGAGTTTTGGGGCAATTGGGATGACTTGGGTGTTAAAGAAAAACTCAAATGCAACTCTTTTCGTACCAAAAGTGGCTAGAGCGGTCTTCACGAACGGTTTTAGCACGGTTTGTCGTATTTGAACCAACACTCCAAACGGACTAGAAACGAGCTAAACATGAGTTTTGGGGCAAAACGGGATGACTTGGGTGTTAAGAAAAACTCAAATGCAACTCTTTTCGTACCAAAAGTGGCTTGAACGGTCTTCACGAACGGTTTTGCACGGTTTGTCGTATTTGAGAACCAAAACTCCTAGAAACGCTAAACACAGGTTTTAGGGCAAAGCGGGATGACTTGGGTGTTAGAAAAACTCAAATGCAACTCTTTTCGTACCAAAAGTGGCTTGAACTGTCTTCACGAACGGTTTTCGCACGGTTTGTCGTAACGGAACCAAAACTCGGGAACGGACTAGAAACGAGCTAAACATGAGTTTTGGGTCAAAATGGGATGACTTGGGTGTTAAGAAAAACTCAAATGCAACTCTTTTCGTACCAAAAGTGGCTTGAGCAGTCCTTCACAAACGGTTTTCGCACGGTTTGTCGTAACGGAACCAAAACTCGGGAACGGACTAGAGAAGCGAGCTAAACATGAGTTTCGGGGCAAATGGGATGACTTGGGTGTTAAGGAAAATTCAAATACAACTCTTTTCACACCAAAAGTGGCTAGAACGGTCTTCATGAAAACGGTTTTCGCACGGTTGTCGTATTTGAACCAAAACTCAAGGAACGGGCTAGAAAACGCGCTAAACATGAGTTTTGGGGCAAACGGAATGACTTGGGTGTTAAGAAAAATTCCAAATGCAACTCTTTTCCTACCAAAAGTGGCTAGAACAGTCTTCACGACGGTTTTCGCACGGTTTGTCGTATTCGGAGACCAAAACTCTCCCGGAACGGAATAAAACGAGCTAAACATGAGTTTTGGGTCAAACGGGATGACTTTGGTGTTAAGAAAAACTCAAATGCAACTCTTTTCATACCAAAAGTGGCTAGAACGGTCTTCACGTATGGTTTTAGCTTGGTTTGTGTCATATGAACCAAAACTCCGCAACGGACTAAAACTTGAGCTAAACATTAGTTTTGGGGCAATTGGGATGACTTGGGTGTTAAGAAAAACTCAAATGCAACTCTTTTTATACCAAAAGTGGCTAGAACAGTCTTCACGAACGGTTTTTGCACGGTTTGTCGTAACGGAACCAAAACTTCGGGAATGGACTAGAAACGAGGTAAACATGAGTTTTTGGTCAAACGGGATGACTTGGGTGTTAAGAAAAACTCAAATGCAACTCTTTTCGTACCAAAAGTGGCTAGAACTGTCTTCACGAACGGTTTTCGCACGGTTTGTCGTACCGGAACCAAAACTCGGGAACGGACTAGAAACGAGCTAAACATGAGTTTTGGGGCAAACGGGATGGCTTGGGTGCTTAGAAAAACTCAAATGCAACTCTTTTCGTACCAAAAGTGGCTAGAACAGTCTTCACGAACGGTTTTAGCACGGTTTGTCGTATATGAACCAAAACTCAAGGAACGGACTAAAATGAGCTAAACATGAGTTTTGGGGCAAACGGGATGACTTGGGTGTTAAGAAAAACTCAAATGCAACTCTTTTCGTACCAAAAGTGGCTAGAACATCTTCACGAAACGGTTTTAGCACGGTTTGTCGTAACCGGAACCAAACTCAGGAACGGACTAGAAACGAGCTAAACATGAGTTTTGGGGCAAACGGGATGACTTGGGTGTTAAGAAAAACTCAAATGCAACTCTTTTCGTACCAAAAGTGGCTAGAACGGTCTTCACGAACGGTTTTTGCACAGTTTGTCGTATTTGAACCAACACTCAAGGAACGGGCTAGAAACGAGCTAAACATGAGTTTTGGGGCAAACGGGATGACTTGGGTGTTAAGAAAAACTCAAATGCAACTCTTTTCGTACCAAAAGTGGCTAGAACTGTCTTCACGAATAATTTCCGCAGCACGGTTTGTCGTATTTGAACCAAAACTCCGGAACGGACTAGAAACGAGCTAAACATGAGTTTTGGGGCAAACGGGATGACTTGGGTGTTAAGAAAAACTCAAATGCAACTCTTTTCGTACCAAAAGTGGCTAGAACGGTCTTCACAAGCGGTTTTAGCACGGTTTGTCGTAACGGAACCAAAACTCCGGAACGGACTAGAAACGAGCTAAACATGAGTTTTGGGGCAAACGGGATGACTTGGGTGTTAAGAAAAACTCAAATGCAACTCTTTTCGTACCAAAAGTGGCTAGAACGTCTTCACGAACGGTTTCGCACGGTTTGTCGTATTTGAACCAAAACTCAAGGGACGGACTAGAAATGAGCTAAACATGAGTTTTGGGGCAAACGGGATGACTTGGGTGTTAAGAAAAACTCAAATGCAACTCTTTTCGTACCAAAAGTGGCTAGAACAGTCTTCATGAACGGTTTTAGCGGTTTGTATTCGTAACGGAACCAAAACTCAGGAGGACTAGAAACGCAGCTAAACATGAGTTTTGGGGCAAACGGGATGACTTGGGTGTTAAGAAAAACTCAAATGCAACTCTTTTCGTACCAAAAGTGGCTTGAACTGTCTTCACGAACGTTTTCGCACGGTTTGTCGTAACGGAACCAAAACTCCGGGAACGGACTAGAAAACGCGAGCTAAACATGAGTTTTTGGGCAAACGGGATGACTTGGGTGTTAAGAAAAACTCAAATGCAACTCTTTTCGTACCAAAAGTGGCTAGAACAGTCTTCACAAATTGTTTTAGCACGGTTTGTCGTAACGGAACCAAAACTCGGGGAACGGACTAAACGAGCTAAACATGAGTTTTGGGTCAAACGGGATGACTTGGGTGTTAAGAAAAATTCAAATACAACTCTTTTCGAGTAAAAAGTGGCTAGAACGGTCTTCACGAACGGTTTTCGCACGGTTTGTCGTATTTGGAACCAAAACTCAAGGAACGGACTAGAAACTCTAAACATGAGTTTTGGGTCAAATGGGATGACTTGGGTGTTAAGAAAAAACTCAAATGCAACTCTTTTCGTACCAAAAGTGGCTAGAACATTCTTCACGAATGGTTTTAGCACGGTTTGTCGTAAACGGAACCAAAACTCCGGGAACGGAATAGAAACGAGCTAAACATGAGTTTTGGGTCAAACGGGATGACTTGGTGTTAAGAAAAACTCAAATGCAACTCTTTTCGTACCAAAGTGGCTAGAACGGTCTTCACGAATGGTTTTAGCACGGTTTGTCGTATTTGAACCAAAACTCCGGCAACGGACTAGAAACGCGCTAAACATGAGTTTTGGGGCAAACGGATGACTTGGGTGTTAAGAAAAACTCAAATGCAACTCTTTTTATACCAAAAGTGGCTAGAACTATCTTCACGACGGTTTTGCATGGTTTGTCGTAACGGAACCAAAACTCCGGAACGGACTAGAAACGAGCTAAACATGAGTTTTGGGGCAAAACGGGATGACTTGGGTGTTAAGAAAAACTCAAATGCAACTCTTTTCGTACCAAAAGTGGCTAGAGCTATCTTCACGAACGGTTTTCGCACGGTTTGTCGTAACGGAACCAAAACTCGGGAACGGACTAGAAAGCGAGCTAAACATGAGTTTTGGGGCAAACGGGATGACTTGGGTGTTAAGAAAAACTCAAATGCAACTCTTTTCGTACCAAAAGTGGCTAGAACGGTCTTCACGAACGGTTTTAGCACGGTTTGTCGTATTTGAACCAAAACTCCGGAACGGACTAGAAACGAGCTAAACATGAGTTTTGGGGCAATGGGATGACTTGGGTGTTAAGAAAAACTCAAATACAACTCTTTTCGTACCAAAAGTGGCTAGAACGGTCTTCACGAACGGTTTTAGCACGGTTTGTCGTATTTGAACCAACACTCAAGTCGGACTATGAAACGAGCTAAACATGAGTTTTGGGGCAAACATGATGACTTGGGTGTTAAGAAAAACTCAAATGCAACTCTTTTCGTACCAAAAGTGGCTAGAACTGTCTTCATGAACGGTTTTAGCACGGTTTGTCGTAACGGAACCAAAACTGCGGAACGGACTAGAAACGAGCTAAACATGAGTTTTGGGTCAAACGGGATGACTTGGGTGTTAGAAAAACTCAAATGCAACTCTTTTCGTACCAAAAGTGGCTAGAACAGTCTTCACGAACGGTTTTCGCACGGTTTGTCGTATGAAACCAAAACTCCGGAACGGACTAGAAACGAGCTAAACATGAGTTTTGGGGCAAACGGGATGACTTGGGCGTTAAGAAAAATTCAAATACAACTCTTTTCGTACCAAAAGTGGCTAGAACGGTCTTCACGACGGTTTTTCACACGGTTTGTCGTATTTGAACCTAAAACTCAAGGAACGGGCTAGAAATTTGCTAAACATGAGTTTTGGGGCAAATGGGATGACTTGGGTGTTAAGAAAAACTCAAATGCAACTCTTTTCGTACCAAAAGTGGCTAGAACAGTCTTCACGAACGGTTTTAGCACGGTTTGTCGTACCGGAACCAAAACTCCAGGAACGGACTAAAATGAGCTAAACATGAGTTTTGGGGCAACGGGATGACTTGGTGTTAAGAAAAATTCAAATACAACTCTTTTCGTACCAAAGGTGGCTAGAACGGTCTTCACGAATAATTTTCGCACACTTTGTCGTATTTGAACCAAAACTCCTGGACTAGAAACGAGCTAAACATGAGTTTTGGGGCAAACGGGATGACTTGGGTGTTAAGAAAAACTCAAATGCAACTCTTTTCGTACCAAAAGTGGCTAGAACTGTCTTCACGAACGGTTTTAGCATGGTTTGTCGTAACGGAACCAAAACTCCGGAACGGACTAGAAACGAGCTAAACATGAGTTTTGGGGCAAACGGGATGACTTGGGTGTTAAGAAAAACTCAAATGCAACTCTTTTCGTACCAAAAGTGGCTTGAACAGTCTTCACGAACGGTTTTCGCACGGTTTGTCGTAACGGAACCAAAACTCCAGGAACGGACTAGAAATAAGCTAAACATGAGTTTTGGGGCAAATGGGATGACTTGGGTGTTAAGAAAAACTCAAATGCAACTCTTTTCGTACCAAAAGTGGCTAGAACATTCTTCACAAATGGTTTTAGCACGGTTTGTCGTATTTGAACCAAAACTCGGAACGGACTAGAAACGAGCTAAACATGAGTTTTGGGGCAAACGGGATGACTTGGGTGTTAAGAAAAACTCAAATGCAACTCTTTTCGTACCAAAAGTGGCTAGAACAGTCTTCACGAACGGTTTTCGCACGGTTTGTCGTATTTGAACCAACACTCCGGGAACGGACTAGAAACGAGCTAAACATGAGTTTTGGGGCAAACGGGATGACTTGGGTGTTAAGAAAAACTCAAATGCAACTCTTTTCATACCAAAAGTGGCTAGAACAGTCTTCACGAATGGTTTTCGCACGGTTTGTCGTAACAGAACCAAAACTCCGGAACGGACTAGAAACGAGCTAAACATGAGTTTTGGGGCAAATGGGATGACTTGGGTGTTAAGAAAAACTCAAATGCAACTCTTTTCGTACCAAAAGTGGCTAGAACAGTCTTCACAAACGGTTTTCGCACAGTTTGTCGTATTTGAACCAACACTCAAGGAATGGACTAGAAACGCAGGCAAACATGAGTTTTGGGCAAACATGATGACTTGGGTGTTAAGAAAAACTCAAATGCAACTCTTTCGTACCAAAAGTGGCTAGAACAGTCTTCACGAATGGTTTCGCACGGTTTGTCGTAAACGAACCAAAACTCCAGGAATGTACTAGAAACGAGCTAAACATGAGTTTTGGGGCAAACGGATGACTTGGGTGTTAAGAAAAACTCAAATGCAACTCTTTTCGTACCAAAAGTGGCTTGAACTTTCTTCACGAACGGTTTTAGCACGGTTTGTCGTAACATGAACCAAAACTCCGGAACGGACTAGAAACGAGCTAAACATGAGTTTTGGGCAATCGGGATGACTTGGGTGTTAAGAAAAACTCAAATGCAACTCTTTTCGTACCAAAAGTGGCTAGAACGGTCTTCACGAACGATTTTCGCACGGTTTGTCGTACCGGAACCAAAACTCCGGGAACGGACTAGAAACGAGCTAAACATGAGTTTTGGGGCAAACGGGATGACTTGGGTGTTAAGAAAAACTCAAATGCAACTCTTTTCGTACCAAAAGTGGCTAGAACAGTCTTCATGAACGGTTTTCGCACGGTTTGTCGTAACGGAACCAAAACTCCGGAACGGACTAGAAACGAGCTAAACATGAGTTTTGGGGCAAACGGATGACTTGGGTGTTAAGAAAAACTCAAATGCAACTCTTTTCATACCAAAAGTGGCTAGAACAGTCTTCACGAACGGTTTTAGCACGGTTGTCGTAACGGAACCAAAACTCCGGAACCGACTAGAAACGAGCTAAACATGAGTTTTGGGGCAAACGGATGACTTGGGTGTTAAGAAAAATTCAAATGCAACTCTTTTCGTACCAAAAGTGGCTAGAACGGTCTTCACGAACGGTTTTTGCACGGTTTGTCGTAACGGAACCAAAACACTCGGGAACGGACTAGAAACGAGCTAAACATGAGTTTTGGGGCAAACGGGATGACTTGGGTGTTAAGAAAAACTCAAATGCAACTCTTTTCATACCAAAAGTGGCTAGAACAGTCTTCACGAACGGTTTTTAGCACGGTTTGTCGTAACGGAACCAAAACTCCGGAACGGACTAGAAACGAGCTAAACATGAGTTTTGGGGCAAACGGGATGACTTGGGTGTTAAGAAAAACTCAAATGCAACTCTTTTCGTACCAAAAGTGGCTAGAACGGTCTTCACGAACGGTTTTCGCACACTTTGTCGTACGGAACCAAAACTCTGGAATAGAAACGAGCTAAACATGAGTTTTGGGTCAAACAGGATGACTTGGGTGTTAAGAAATATTCAAATGCAACTCTTTTCGTACCAAAAGTGGCTAGAACAGTCTTCACGAACGGTTTTAGCACGGTTTGTCGTATTTGAACCAAAACTCCGGAACGGACTAGAAACGAGCTAAACATGAGTTTTGGGGCAAACGGGATGACTTGGGTGTTAAGAAAAACTCAAATGCAACTCTTTTCGTACCAAAAGTGGCTTGAACTATCTTCACGAACGGTTTTAGCAAGGTTTTCGTAACGAACCAAAACTCAAGGAACGGGCTAGAAACGAGCTAAACATGAGTTTTGGGGCAAACGGATGACTTGGGTGTTAAGAAAAACTCAAATGCAACTCTTTTCGTACCAAAAGTGGCTAGAACAGTCTTCACGAACGGTTTTAGCACGGTTGTCGTAACGAACCAAAACTCCTGGAACGGACTAGAAACGAGCTAAACATGAGTTTTGGGGCAAACGGATGACTTGGGTGTTAAGAAAAACTCAAATGCAACTCTTTTCGTACCAAAAGTGGCTAGAACTGTCTTCACGAACGGTTTTTAGCACGGTTTGTCGTAACGGAACCAAAACTCGGGAACGGACTAGAAACGAGCTAAACATGAGTTTTGGGTCAAACGGGATGACTTGGTGTTAAGAAAAACTCAAATGCAACTCTTTTCGTACCAAAAGTGGCTAGAACTAGTCTTCACGAACGGTTTTTTAACACGGTTTGTCGTAACAGAACCAAAACTCCGGAACGGACTAGAAACGAGCTAAACATGAGTTTTGGGGCAAAACGGATGACTTGGGTGTTAAGAAAAACTCAAATGCAACTCTTTTCATACCAAAAGTGGCTAGGAACAGTCTTCACGAACGGTTTTTGCACGGTTTGTCAACGGAACCAAAACTCGGGAACGGACTAGAAACGAGCTAAACATGAGTTTTGGGGCAAACGGGATGACTTGGGTGTTAAGAAAAACTCAAATGCAACTCTTTTCGTACAAAAAGTGGCTAGAACAGTCTTCACGAACGGTTTTAGCACGGTTTGTCGTAACGGAACCAAAACTCCAGGAACGGACTAGAAACTAGCTAAACATTAGTTTTGGGTCAAACGGGGTGACTTGGGTGTTAAGAAAAATTCAAATGCAACTCTTTTCATACCAAAAGTGGCTAGAACAGTCTTCACGAACGGTTTTCGCACAATTTGTCGTAGTTGAACCGACACACAAGGAACGGACTAGAAACGAGCTAAACATGAGTTTTGGGGCAAACGGGATGACTTGGGTGTTAAGAAAAACTCAAATGCAACTCTTTTCGTACCAAAAGTGGCTAGAACTGTCTTCACGAACGGTTTTAGCACGGTTTGTCGTAACGGAACCAAAACTCTGGGAACGGAATAGAAACGAGCTAAACATGAGTTTTGGGTCAAACGGGATGACTTTGGTGTTAAGAAAAACTCAAATGCAACTCTTTTCATACCAAAAGTGGCTAGAACAGTCTTCACGAACGGTTTTAGCACGGTTTGTCGTACCGAAACCAAAACTCCAGCAACGGACTTGAAACGAGCTAAACATGAGTTTTGGGGCAATTGGGATGACTTGGGTGTTAAGAAAAACTCAAATGCAACTCTTTTCATACCAAAAGTGGCTAGAACAGTCTTCACGAACGGTTTTTGCACGGTTTGTCGTAACGGAACCAAAACTCCGGGAACGGACTAGAAACGAGCTAAACATGAGTTTTGGGTCAAACGGGATGACTTGGGTGTTAAGAAAACTCAAATGCAACTCTTTTCGTACCAAAAGTGGCTAGAACAGTCTTCACGAATGGTTTTAGCACGGTTTGTCGTAACGGAACCAAAACTCCGGGAACGGACTAGAAACGAGCTAAACATGAGTTTTGGGGCAAACGGGATGACTTGGGTGTTAAGAAAAACTCAAATGCAACTCTTTTCGTACCAAAAGTGGCTAGAACGGTCTTCACGAACGGTTTTCGCACAGTTTGTCGTACCGGAACCAAAACTCCAGGAACGGACTAGAAACGAGCTAAACATGAGTTTTGGGGCAAACGGGATGACTTGGGTGTTAAGAAAAACTCAAATGCAACTCTTTTCATACCAAAAGTGGCTAGAACAGTCTTCACGAACGGTTTTAGCACGGTTTGTCGTATTTGAACCAAAACTCCAGCAACGGACTTGAAACGAGCTAAACATGAGTTTTGGGGCAATTGGGATGACTTGGGTGTTAAGAAAAACTCAAATGCAACTCTTTTCATACCAAAAGTGGCTTGAACTGTCTTCACGAACGGTTTTCGCACGGTTTGTCGTAACGGAACCAAAACTCTGGGAACGGACTAGAAACGAGCTAAACATGAGTTTTGGGGCAAACGGGATGACATGGGTGTTAAGAAAAACTCAAATGCAACTCTTTTCATACCAAAAGTGGCTAGAACGCCTTCACGAACGGTTTTAGCACGGTTTGTCGAACGAACCAAAACTCCGGAACGGACTAGAAACGAGCTAAACATGAGTTTTGGGGCAATCGGGATGACTTGGGTGTTAAGAAAAACTCAAATACAACTCTTTTCGTACCAAAAGTGGCTAGAACGGTCTTCACGAACGGTTTTAGCACGGTTTGTCGTAACGAACTAAAACTCCGAACGGACTAGAAACGAGCTAAACATGAGTTTTGGGGCAAACGGGATGACTTGGGTGTTAAGAAAAACTCAAATGCAACTCTTTTCGCACCAAAAGTGGCTAGAACAGTCTTCACGAACGGTTTTAGCACGGTTTGTCGTAACGGAACCAAAACTCCGTTTTGGGGCAACGGACTAGAAACGAGCTAAACATGAGTTTTGGGCAAAAGCGGATGACTTGGGTGTTAAGAAAAACTCAAATGCAACTCTTTTCGTACCAAAAGTGGCTAGAACAGTCTTCACGAATGGTTTTAGCACGGTTTGTCGTAACGGAACCAAAACTCCAGGAACGGACTAGAAACGAGCTAAACATGAGTTTTGGGGCAAACGGGATGACTTGGGTGTTAAGAAAAACTCAAATGCAACTCTTTTCGTACCAAAAGTGGCTAGAACGGTCTTCACGAAACGGTTTTCGCACTTTGTCGTAACGGAACCAAAACTCCTGAACGGACTAGAAACGAGCTAAACATGAGTTTTGGGGCAAACGGGATGACTTGGGTGTTAAGAAAAACTCAAATGCAACTCTTTTCATACCAAAAGTGGCTAGAACAGTCTTCACGAACGGTTTTCTCATGGTTTGTCGTATTTGAACCAAAACTCTAGAACGGACTAGAAACGAGCTAAACATGAGTTTTGGGGCAAACGGATGACTTGGGTGTTAAGAAAAAATCAAATGCAACTCTTTTCATACCAAAAGTGGCTAGAACTGTCTTCACGAACGGTTTTAGCACGGTTTGTCGTAACGGAACCAAAACTCCGGGAACGGACTAGAAACGAGCTAAACATGAGTTTTGGGTCAAACGGGATGACTTGGTGTGCCAAGAAAAACTCAAATGCAACTCTTTTCATACCAAAAGTGGCTAGAACAGTCTTTCACAAACGGTTTTAGCACGGTTTGTCGAATGGCGAACCAAAACTCCGGAACGGACTAGAAACGAGCTAAACATGAGTTTTGGGGCAATTGGGATGACTTGGGTGTTAAGAAAAACTCAAATGCAACTCTTTTTATACCAAAAGTGGCTTGAACTGTCTTCACGAACGGTTTTGCACGGTTTGTCGTAAACGGAACCAAAACTCACTGGGAATGGACTAGAAACGAGGTAAACATGAGTTTTGGGTCAAACGGGATGACTTGGGTGTTAAGAAAACTCAAATGCAACTCTTTTCACACCAAAAGTGGCTAGAACAGTCTTCATGAACGGTTTTAACACGGTTTGTCATAATCGAACCAAAACTCCGGAACGGACTAGAAACGAGCTAAACATGAGTTTTGGGGCAATCGGGATGACTTGGGTGTTAAGAAAAACTCAAATGCAACTCTTTTCGTACCAAAAGTGGCTAGAACAGTCTTCACGAACGGTTTTAGCACGGTTTGTCGTCTTGGAACCAAAACTCCGAGACGGACTAGAAACGGCTAAACATGAGTTTCGGGGCAATCGGATGACTTGCATAAGAAAACTCAAATGCAACTCTTTTCATACCAAAAGTGGCTAGAACGGTCTTCACGAAGGGTTTTACCACGGTTGTCAGAACGGAACCAAAACTCCAGCAACGGACTTGAAATCGAGCTAAACATGAGTTTTGCAATTGGGATGACTTGGAGTGTTAAGAAAAATTCAAATGCAACTCTTTTCTTACCAAACTAGCCTATGCCCGTGCGTTGCTACGGGAACTTTAAATATTCATCAGTGTGTTCCTGGGTGAGTTAAAATTTTCAACGATATAAGGTGAGCTAGTGGAGTCTCAAAATCTTCAACGCTAAGGAGCATGAAAAAGTTTCGAGATCATCTAATTAACACTACAGGCCATCTATAAATCCTAACAATATGTTTTGTGCCATAAAGAAGCGTGGGCATCAATTTAAGTTTCATAATAAGCTTGAACATATTTGCTTGTTATTTCCGTGCAATGCAATGGGATTAACAAAGAATTTGATGAGATGTTTCACATTGTCTGAAGGTCCTCGCCATGTCAAAATCAAGATATGGAGGTTCATATCCATGTGCTGCTCTGTCTAATGTGTTGTTTTACCACCACAATAAGCAATCCTATTGCAAACCAAGCGCAAAGCTAAGCTACATTACGATAGGTATCAGGTTATCAGGTTATCAAAGCTACATCATCCATGAGAATGCAATCAATACGCTTGCTAACCGGTCATTGCAACCAGACTCATTGCTCACCATGTCCCCAGTTGGATGGCGTTGTACTTAAGGTTAATGATACTCCGATAGTACATCCGTACCTCCCCGCCCAAAATAAATGAACATCATTAGCCAGCTTGTAATGAAAGGCTACATATCTTATTAAAAATAGCATTATTTATATATAACATATACATTTTGAGATTATCTTTCAACGTTGGTACTACAGAATGCCGACATTTTGAGATTGTCTATCAACGTTGGTACTACAGAATGCCAGAAGCTCTTCTCCTCGCGGCCCGTTTGGGCTCACCGGCTCAGCCCGCTCAAGTGACGAAGCGGAGCAGGTGCAGGACCACACCAAACAGACCCTTAAATGTTGTATAAAAAGTGAATCTGCTTCTTCCCTATCCGAGGAAAAGAAAAAGAGCAATTGTAATGAGATTCTGGAAGACAAATTCTCATGCCATTGATATATGCATCTGTTAGTGCAAATAATAGTCACATGATATTTATTGTTCAAATATGCTAGGAAATTGGACATTAATATTAACACAATTCTTTCAATGGGACAAAAAGCTTCAGGCGATTTACCCTTCGTGAAGCGCTTGCTCCTCTGGTTGTGGTATGTTAGACTACCTGAATCAGAGTACTCTTAACAACAAACAACAGGGCGTGCACCAAGAGCTCCTCTAAGAGTAGTAGTAACTTGGATATAACAAAAGAGTCATGAGATTGTTTCGCCACCTCTACCACTACATTAGGACTGCAAGTTATTGCAGGAAAGAAAAAATGACACCATTCAACTATGTCTGTTAAGATCTTACAAATACAAATTGGCACCGGATATAATATGCGCTGGCATGTCATCAGGTCTAGTAACTATAATATAATAGAACTTTCTTCATGATCTCTGAATGTTTCTTTACATAGAGTATTATTATTTGTTGTATTTTTTGAGTCGGTAGATGATTTTAATATGACTGGTGTGGCATTGAAAACTCCAATGAACATGTTAGCTATAGTTGAGCCTTTCACATATTGGAGGGATCTAGAAGAGTAAAATGATTGCACATTACCAAGCGATACTTGTTGGATAAAATAATAAACATAGATTATATTTATATTGGAATAATCAACCATAAGAACTGAATATGAAGCTTTTCAACCATGCAGTGCATTGAAGCAAGTAGGATGGGCAAAACTCAGAAACATATAAGATAATTCACATCATGAGTTATCTATACTTAACTGCATCCATACGAAAGGCACTTATGTTACAATAAGGTATCACTGTACAATCAATTTATTGATTAATCAGGAGGGCGTTTATTTTTGCCACCTCTCCTGCAACTTGTTAGGGACTGCAGTACAGTATTTGCCCATCATTTCCAATTTATTCCTTTTTCTTTGGAGAGGCAAACATTATTTAGACTTGAACATTATTTTGTACAACCAACTACTTGGTTTGATTCCTTTCTCTAATGTGATGTTGGTCATTCCTTGAAAAGTTTTATTTGCACTATAAGTACCACATCTACATTGTTAGGAAAAGGATAGCCACTGAAGACATGAGCTTCTGTTCTTCACTCCTGCTGTTTAGCTTTTTGTTCTTAACTCCTGCTGTTCATATGTTGGCTTTATTGGCTAGCAAATATTTTTCTATCACACGTCTCTTATGCTGCCGACAATGGTGTGCTATCGAAGGCCTCTAAGAAAACTGCTAACCTTGTTGCTTGCTGGTTTTTTCAGATTCATACGGAGAACAAGATATATCAGAAAATGCAAACCTTTACAGAAATTCAGCTCGGGCAGAAGTAGTCTTTGACATTGCCGAGACGTTCATGAACTCTCTCAGAGCAAGGTGTGATATCACAGATCTCTAGTTGTGACTGTTTTTTTTTTTTTAATGTTGGGGTCACATTCAACATTCAATTACACATGCGTCATACTATACTACCACTTTATCATAGAGGTTATTTCTGCAATATTAAATCAGATTGGGTGGTTCACTAATCTGGCTGACACACATTCTCAACTGAACTGATTTTCTTTGCGACTAATCTCAACCAATACACAGCACAGCTGACTTTAGTCAGTAATCTCGATGAAACTTTTACTCTGAAATTAAAAACAACCAATGCACGGCGCAATTGAAATGTGAACTTACCGACGCAGTGGTGGAGCACGAGCGGCAGCAAAAGGAAGACGGTGGTGACCAGCAGCAGGAACTCCTTCCTTGTCCACCACTGCTTGCTGAACAGCTCCTGCAGCACCTTGGAGTGCTGGTCACCTAAGCCAGCTGCTGCAAGAGGAGCGAGGCCACAGCTATTGCCGCCACAGGAGGAGGAGGCGGAGAGGCGGGGGGAAAGGACGAGAGGGTGATGGTATGATGGCACCGGATATTCCGGCGTTGATCCCTCCTGGTCCTTCTCATTGAGCACGGCGACTCCACGCGCTAGGTCATCACCGCACCCTCCGCGGGAATGAGGCGGCCAGGTTGGGCCGAGGCTCGAGGGTTGGGCGACGGAGCGGGCGGCGGCAGCAGGGGAAGGGCCGCCAAGGGGTGGGTCTGCGGGAGCTCGTCATCCGTGCCCGGCGGCACACGGTGAACAGATCCCTATCGGTGGCGGTGGGGGAAAGGGAAGGCGAGAGGAAAGCGGATGAGAGAAGATCCGCACCGGCATTTTTCTCCTCCTTCCCCGCTTCCTTCGACATGCTAGCGCCGCCGTGCCACCCCACGCACCTGCCAAGCCGCCGTCGCAGGTGCTCGCCGCGCATACCAGCTCGTCCGTGTGCTAGCCGCTCCCAGCCTCGCGACGCGCCGCTGCCGCGCAGCCCGTCGGGCCTCGCCCGCTGCAGCTAGCCGGGCTTTCCCCGCGCGTGCAGCCGTCGAGGCTTGTCTGGTGGAGGATGGCGGCGTCTCTATAGTCGGGCGTGCAGCTTGGAGTTCGAGGGGCGGAGGAGGCTTGTCTGGTGGCGGATGGCGGCGTCCGGTGGAGGGCGACGACGTGTGCGGGGCGTTTCAGCGCGTAGGGCCCACCTGTCGGCCCACCTGCGAGGGGGAGCGCACGCTGAAGTGGGGAGGCACGTTGAATTGGTGTTGACGTCTCCTATTTCGTCTTTTTAGGGGTAGAGATGTGGCTAGAATAGTCTTTACGAACGGTTTTCGCACGATTTATTTAATGCGGAGCAAAAACTCTAGGAGCATGGGGACTAAGCATTGCTTGTGCTGAGTTTTGAAGTAAGCAGGATAGTGACTTGGGTGTTAAGAAAAATTCAAATGCAACTCTTTTCTTACCAAAAGTGGATAGAACTATCTTCACAAACGGTTTTCACACGGTTTGTCGTACCGAAAGCAAAACTCCAGGAACGAATTAGAAACTAGCTAAACATGAGTTTTGGGGCAAACGAGATGACTTGGGTGTTAAAAAAAATTCAAATGCAACTCTTTTTCTTACCAAAAGTGGATAGAACTGTCTTCACGAACGGTTTTCGCATAGTTTGTCGTACCGAAACCAAAACTCCCGGAACGGACTAGAAACGAGCTAAACATGAGTTTTGGGGCAAACGGGATGACTTGGGTGTTAAGAAAAATTCAAATACAACTCTTTTCGTACCAAAAGTGGCTAGAACGGTCTTCACGAACGGTTTTCGCACGGTTTGTTGTACCAAAACCAAAACTCCACGAATGGACTAGAAACGAGCTAATCATGAGTTTTGGCGCAAACGGGATGACTTGGGTGTTAAGAAAATTTCAAATGCAGCTCTTTTCGTACCAAATGTGGCTAGAATAGACTTTACGAACGGTTTTCGCACAGTTTGTCATACCGGAACCAAAACTCCAGGAACGGACTAGAAACGAGCTAAACATGAGTTTTGGGGCAAACGGGATGACTTGGGTGTTAAGAAAAATTCAAATACAACTCTTTTCATACCAAAAGTGGCTAGAACGGTCTTCACGAACGGTTTTCGCACAGTTTGTCATACTTGAGCCAACACTCAAGGAACGGACTAGAAATGCGCTTAAACATGAGTTTTGGGGCAAAACGGAATGACTGGGTGTTAAGAAAATTCAAATGCAACACTTTTCTTACCAAAAGTGGCTAGAACAGCTTTTCACAACGGTTTTAGCACGGTTTGTCATACTGGAACCAAAACTCTAGAACGGACTAGAAACGAGCTAAACATGAGTTTTGGGGCAAACGGGATGACTTTGGGTGTTAAGAAAAACTCAAAAGCAACTCTTTTCGTAACAAAAGTGGCTTGAATAGTCTTTACGAACGGTTTTAGTATAGTTTGTCGATACGGAACCAAAACTCCAGAACGGACTAGAAACGAGCTAAACATGAGTTTTGGGGCAAACGGATGACTTGGGTGTTAAGAAAATTCAAATACAACTCTTTTCATACCAAAAGTGGCTAGAACGTCTTCACGATGACGGTTTGTCTGGGACTAGAAACGACCTAAACATGAGTTTTTGGGCAATGACTTGGGTGTTAAGAAAAACTCAAATACAACTCTTTTCATACCAAAAGTGGCTAGAACGGTCTTCACGAACGGTTTTCGTACACTTTGTCGACTGAACCAAAACTCCAAGGAACGGAACTAGAAACGCGCTAAACATGAGTTTTGGGGCAAACGGGATGACTTGGGTGTTAAGAAAATTCAAATGCAACTCTTTTCATACCAAAAAGTGGCTAGAACGGTTCACAAATGGTTTTCGCATATGTTTGTCATATCGAACCAAAACTCCCAGAACGGACTAGAAACGAGCTAAACATGAGTTTTGGGGCAAACGGGATGACTTGGGTGTTAAGAAAAATCAAATGCAACTCTTTTCGTACCAAAAGTGGCTAGAACAGTCTTCACGAACGGTTTTCGCACGGTTTGTCGTAACAGAACCAAAACTCCGGAATGGACTAGAAACGAGCTAAACATGAGTTTTGGGGGCAAACGGGATGACTTGGGTGTTAAGAAAATTCAAATACAACTCTTTTCGTACCAAAAGTGGCTTGAACGGTCTCACGAACGGTTTTAGCACAGCTTGTCATAACGGAACCAAAACTCCTGAACGGGCTAGAAACAGCTAAACATGAGTTTTGGGGCAAACGGATGACTTGGGTGTTAAGAAAAACTCAAATGCAACTCTTTTCATACCAAAAGTGGCTATAACTATCTTCACAATGGTTTTCCCATGGTTTGTCGTGACCGGAACCAAAACTCCAGAACGAATTAGAAACGAGCTAAACATGAGTTTTGGGGCAAACGAGATGACTTGGGTGTTAAGAAAAACTCAAATGCAACTCTTTTCTACAAAAGTGGCTGAACTCGGCTCTTCACGAACGGTTTTCAGCACTTTGTCGTCGTAACGAAACCAAAACTCCAAAGAACGGACTAGAAACGAGCTAAACATGAGTTTTGGGGAAAACGGGATGACTTGGGTGTTAAGAAAAAACTCAAATGCAACTCTTTTTCGCACTCAAAAGTGGCTAGAACAATGTCTTCACGAACGGTTTTCGCACCTGGTTTGTCGTACCAAAACCAAAACTCCATTGAACGGACTAGAAACGAGCTAAACATGAGTTTTGGGGCAAACGGATGACTTGGGTGTTAAGAAAAACCAAATGCAACTCTTTTCGTACTAAAAGTGGCTAGAATAGACTTCACGAATGGTTTTTAGCACTTGTCATAACGGAACCAAAACTCCAGAACGGACTAGAAACGAGCTAAACATGAGTTTTAAGGGTCAAACGGGATGACTTGGGTGTTAAGAAAAACTCAAATGCAACTCTTTTCATACCAAAAGTGGCTAGAACGGTATTCACGAACGGTTTTCGCATGGTTGTCATACTTGAGCCTGTCGGAACGGACTAGAAACGAGCTAAACATGAAAACGGGATGCCTTGGGTGTTAAGAAAAAACTCAAATGCAACTCTTTTCATACAAAATAACTGAACCAGATAAACATGAGTTTTGGGTCAAACGGATGACTTGGGTGTTAAGAAAACTCAAATACAACTCTTCGTACCAAAAGTGGCTAGAACAGTCTCTCACGAACGGTTTTAGCACAGGTTTGTCGCAACGGAACCAAAACTCCAGGAACGGACTAGAAACGAGCTAAACATGAGTTTTGGGGGCAAACTTATGACTTGGGTGCTAAGAAAACTCAAATGCAACTCTTTCATACCAAAAAGTGGCTAGAACAGCCTTTCACGAATGGCTTTAGCACTTTGTCATAACGGAACCAAAACTCGGAACGGACTAGAAACGAGCTAAACATGAGTTTTGGGTCAAACAAGATGACTTGGGTGTTAAGAAAAACTCAAATGCAACTCTTTTCATACCAAAAGTGGCAAGAACAGTCTTCACGAATGGTTTTAGCAATGCTTGTCGTGAACGGAACCAAAACTCCAGGAACGGACTAGAAACGAAATAAACATGAGTTTTTTGGTCAAACAGGATGACTTGGGTGTTAATAAAAACTCAAATGCAACCTTTTCGTACCAAAAGTGGCTAGAACGGTTCACGGAACGTTTTCGCATGGTTTGTCGTAACGAACCAAAACTCTTGGAACGGACTAGAAACGACTCTAAACATGAGTTTTGGGCAAACGGATGACTTTGGGTGTTAAGAAAACTCAAATGCAACTCTTTTCATACCAAAAAGTGGCTTGAACTTCGTCTTCACGAACGGCTTTTCCCACAGCTTATCGTGACCGAACCAAAACTCCAGGAACGGAGTAGAAACGAGCTAAACATGAGTTTTGGGTCAACCGGATGACTTTTGGTGTTAAGAAAAACTCAAATGCAACTCTTTTCGTACCAAAAGTGGCTAGAACCAGTTCTCGTCGAACTATTTTCCCATGGTTTGTCGAATCTAACCAAAACTCTAGGAACCGATAGAAACGAAATAAACATGACTTTGTCAACGATGACTGGGTGTTAAGAAAACCCAAATGCAACTCTTTTTCTACCAAAAGTGGCTGATTCATCTTCACGAATCTGCTTTAGACTCCTTGTCGACTAACGAACCAAAAACGGACTAGAAACGAATAGAAACTAAACATGAGTTTTGGAGCAATCAGATGACTTGGGTGTTAAGAAAAACTCAAATGTAACTCTTTTCGTACTGAAATGAATGTCTACCTAACGGTTTTGCACTATTGTCGAACGAACCAAAACCCAGAACGGACTAGAAACGAGCTAAACATGAGTTTTGGGGCAAACAGGATGACTTGGGTGTTAAGAAATATTCAAATACAACTCTTTTCATACCAAAAGTAACTAGAACGGTCTTCACGAACGGTTTTCGCACAGTTTGTCGTACTTGAACCATCACTCAAGGAACGGGCTAGAAATGCGCAAAACATGAGTTTTGGGGCAAACGAAATGACTTGGGTGTTAAGAAAAATTGCAACTCTTTTCTTACCAAATGTGGCTAGAATAGTCTTCACGAACGGCGCACGGTTTGTTGTACCGGAACCAAAACTCGTGAACGGACTAGAAACGAGCTAACATGAGTTTTGGGCAAACGGGATGACTTGGGTGTTAAGAAAATCAAATGCAACTCTTTTCACCAAAAGTGGCTAGAATGGGCCTTCACGAATGGTTTTCGCATAGTTTGTTACTCGGAACCAAAACTCCAGAACGGACTAGAAACGAGCTAAACATGAGTTTTGGGG
>JAENPR010002571.1:0-50245 GCA_018135685.1 Themeda triandra | reverse complement strand
CTTAGAATGGCTTGTCATAGGTCCACACAAGCATCTCCATATGAGTTGGTTTATGGACATAATGCTTTGTGATGCCTTGGGAGTTGCAATCGGGATCAAGGAGAGTTGAGTTACAAAAGGACCCGAGGAAAAAGATTATAAGGATCTCGATGATGGATGAGTTAGAAGATTTGCATTTGATTCGTCTTAAGGCCTTGGAGAATATTGAGAAGAATAAAATACGTGTTGCCAAGTACTACAACAAGAGAGTTAAGATTAAGCAATTTGCGAAGGAGAATTGGTTTGGAAAACAATATTGCCAATTGGTACCAAAGACGAATATTCGGCAAGTGGTCTCCGAATTGGGAAGGACCTTTTCGGTTGTCAACTTGTGCACTGCAATGCGTATATATTAAAAACGCTGTTTGGAGGAACTTACTAGAGCCATCAATGGCGAGATACCTTAAGAAGTTTTTTCCAAGTATCGAAGTTGGATCTTAATTGTGATTATGACGTAGCGTGGTATAGCCGATTGAATAAAAAAATCGCCTTCGAGAGTAAAGGAAAGAGGTTGGGAAAAAATAACCGATAATATTATTGCCTCTAGTGGAGAGATAGCCGATATGGTGTGTATCGTCTTGAGAACAAAAATAGCCAATACAGGTTGTATCGCCTTTAGTCGATTTTTTTAAAAGTGTAAGTGAACAGTTTGATCTTACCTCTTTCAGTGATAGGTTTATCGGGAGAAGATAAAGGGAATTGAAGTGCTACACTACAAACCGAATCAAATCGTGGAACAGGATCGAGATCTAATCGGCTAAGGCGATGTCACGCGATTCGGAGATTTCGTTCGGAAGAATGTTGCGATCAAGTTCTAGCTAAGGAAAAAATTTGCGAAAAGCAAATGCAACGAGATAAACACCATCAGCGATAAGCAAGATCAAGCCGACGGCCAACATTCTTCATTTAAGTTTTATTTACAACCCGCGCCAATCCTAATACAAGCTACTCCTCTTCATTGGTGAAGAGCTTGTCGAGGACACTGCTGCATGGTGGCGTTGGCCATGGCCTCGGCGTGGTCGTCGTACGCCCCGGAGGCCCTCGATGCCGTCGACCTCATGGGGGAAGCCCGTCCCGAAGCCGGTGCCGCATCGTAGTGTAGTCGTCCCCGTCGGGACGACATGCCCGCTGCCGAGCGCGGTGCCGAGGCGCACGCCATGAAGGGCAACCGACGACCCGACCAGCACCGCCTCTAGGCGATCCTCCGCCGTCGCCCGGGCGTTCACGTGGTTGGCCGCCGCCGCCGCCACCTTCAGCGGTCCAGCCTCCGCGGTGAGGTCTCGGGAAGAAAAGGATTAAGATGGATCGGTGGAGCGGACGAACGGGAAGAACGGGGATCGAAAGGCACCAGCAAAGAGCAAATCATCGGTGATGGCCTCGCTCATCTCGTCGGCTAAGAAGGTTCCAACTCAGTGAGCGATCCCGAACTTCTTGGTTTCTTCACCAAGAAGCTCCGTCGCCTCATCCCGCTGCGGCGGACGCGGCGGGCATAGTTGGCCAGACTGCGGATCTCCTCGTCGTCTCTCCCATATGGGAACGCACGGCCGACCCCATGAGGCCGGGTTGGCCGGCAAGGCCGGAGCCGGGAGGCCGGGAGTCGGGCCGAGCTGAGGTGAGATGGGTGACGTCATCGGGCCGGGCGCGCAGAAGCGCATTGGCAGTCTTGATCCTCGCGTCCTACAAACAGGTGCAATTAAAATCGGCTAAATCGAAAATCACGGACAAGATGAGGAGATTGTCTCTTCTGCCCGGCAGACGACGGCCCGACCGGGCCGCTTCCCTCCGCCCGTCGACACGGGAGCGGAGCGGAGCGGAAGAAGCAAAGTGGGTGCTACCGGCGACCCGCCTCGGATGTTGGCGACGTAGGCCGGCGTTCCCAGTAACCCCGAAGCAGTCGAGAAGATGAACAACCGCAGCGGGCAATTCAGATCGGGTAAAAATTATCAAAAAAAAAAAAAAAAAAAAAACAGCATAGCTCAAGGGGTTGAAGATTTCACCGCCTACAAGCAGTTGTCAGCTGCCCGCCTCGTCCGGGCGGGACGCTTGTGCGATCTCCGCCGCTCGCCATGGATGGTGGTGGGGGTTTCTTGGAGCTTGAAGGCGAAGAGGAAGTGGAAGAGATTGAGGGTGATGGCAATCGCTTGTGCTTGTGTGATGATGGTGGGAGCCGACTCCGGTCCTATTTATGAACAGGGGAGCCGTGGCGAGATCAAGGGAAAGCCAAACGACGAGATAGGGTTTTCCACACTTATGGGCCTATGATGAGTTGGGCCGAGCCCATCACCACCGGCGATTGATTTACCCATACGCTCGGCCGGCAAAATAGCCGATGAAAGCTATTCGGCTAAAGCAAACACTTGGAGCCTACGGCGGTTATGTTCGGCCGATTGCACGGGTGAAAGTATAATCACATTCAAGAGCAGTGAATGATAACGGAAAGCGAGAAAGAAAGAGAAAAACAAAATCGGAGGAAATAAATTGCCGAATGCAATGCATTCGAGCATAATGTTTACATGTATCATCATACAAGCGAGAAGTTTACACATTCGAGATAAGAGCCGATGGTGTTGTGAGCATCAGCCTTGATTCTATTAACTTCATCAAGGGCTCTTTATCTTCAACTTCGAGCTTTGGATCTGCGCAATCTACCCTCGATTTGCTTGGTCTCTTTGATAAGAGAGCTTATCTTGGTCTTGGCCGAAATCAATGGGTGGCAAATTGGCAAGTTTGGCTTCATGAGATTGAATGTTGGCATCCAATTGAGCCAACCGGCTGCCGCTAGTCCTCTCATCTTTCATGCTCGCAACTCCGCTCCAAGGTGTCCCGAGACCGTTTTTGGCTGATTTAAATTCGGAGTAGAGCTCTTTAACCCGGGCCGCACGGTTGCCTTGCCGTCCTAAGATGGCCTTGTCGATATGTTCTTATATGCTCTCTTGACAACGACAAAGTGGTCGTCAGATGAGACAAAGCGTTTATAGCATCCTTGAGGTCATAAGGAGCTCTTGGCCAAGTGGCTCGCTTATTTCCCTTATTTTGTCGATTCTCGAGTCAACGATATCTCTCTCCAAGAATGAGATTATGGCCTTGACTTAACTTGATCCTGCGATGATAGTTGCCGACTGGAGGAGACTTCGGCGTCATCGGCAAACTCTTCGGCAATAAGAGAAAAGCTAGTCTGTTGGAGAGCGTACCACTCGATACAGAGGAGAATTTATTCTTGGCCAAGAATGACTTAGTTCAAATAGGGAATGATTGAGGAAAAGATCAAGATAATACCTCTTCGACAAGGACTTGATCAGTAGCATCAAGACTTTGAGTGACTAATGCAGTTGCCACCTCAAGGTTAGCGTGTGTCATGGCTTGTTGATGCATCTTGGATTGCCGAAGGAGTTAAATGCTGTATATCTTGGAGAAGAATTTTCTCTGTTGCTTCTCCCCGATTGATGAGGAAGAGTTTCGCTTCTCTTTGTCCGAGTGCTTTCACATGTGAGGGGGATTTTTTCTCTCGCTCCTCCCCCGATTACCCGATTGTTCATCACCTGATGAGAAGGGATCTCTTCTACTTTTCCTTGTTCACCCGCGATCACCCGCCCGATGAGGAGAAGTTTCTTCTTCTTTGTTGATTATCCGAATAAGATAAGATAAGTTTGGTGTGTGAATGAAAAGATGAAAGTAACAAATATGAGAACGTACCGGGATTGCTAGCGGATTCATTGGCATTTGCTTGGCCAATAGAAGTATCGAGGGGAGTTATCCAGGATCACCACCCCGTCGACTTTGAGGATTGGCTCCGTATCTATTAAGAGAAAGTGATAAGTGCAAATACATTTACAGGTGGAAAATAAGAAATCAAAAAGCATTCATACCCGAGGGAGTGGCTTAGCTTTCTTTGATCTTGTTTTCTTGGGAACTATGCAGTGTCCTTGATAGGGGAAGTAGGAGTTTTTCTTTTAAGGTCCTTCAAGAGCACGCGTATCATCAAATGGAATTTTGTTGAATCTTGACAAACTTGGAGCATCATGCCCCAGAAAGCACGAGGGCCAAAAGTTGCCAATATTGGACTTCGGAGGACTTGGAGGAGCAATGTCCCGCAAAAGATGATTAGAAACAAACAAACGTGAAGTAAAAGGTAGCCATAAGCATGTACCTCATCATCGAAGAGAATGAGGGCATCAAGACTTGGCATAAAGGATGGACTTGTGCTCGAAAATATGAGAATGCCACCCCCGCCACGAGAGGTTGAATGAAGGATGAACAACCTTCAATTATCACTAGAGGATTGGGTTCATATCTTGGAAGCTTGCATCCAAGATTGAAAACTTTATTGGCCTCGCATCTTGTTCAAGAATGACTCCCTAGGCACGATGATACTTGAGAAATATGGCCTTGGGGGCGATTGACCAAGTCCAAAACCGCCTGGCAACCATGTTTGGATTATAAAATTCATAAGTTGAACTTATCAACTCGGCCATGATGAAATTCTGGGTCGGCAAGGCACAGGTTTGATGAAGGAATTGTAGATGTCCTTAGAATCATCATCTATGCCCCACTCATAGCTAAATCTGGTTGTGGAAGTGTCAAATTTTCATTCTCTCGGTAGGGGAACCAGAGCACATGGTTGAATCCCTTGTAGAAGATCTTGAAAAGATGGCCCAGTGTCCAAGTCAATGGTGATTGAAGATGCAGCTTCTCCATATGTCCGACAGACTTGTATCTCGGGATCTTCACCTTCAAAGATAGTTGATTGAAGGAAAATTCAGTTGTGGAGATCAACAGAAACAATCAACTATAGTTGCAACCACATTTGAAGAAGCCACCATGGTCCATTAACACAGAAATTTCACCTTGATTCCTCATTTGGAATGTGATTTGATGCATCATGTGGTAGAATGCTCCAAATGTGATATTTGCCCAAAGGAATCACTTACTCAGACCAATTCTTCACCATCACTATGTGATTCGAGAGCGGCTCATTGGATTTGCCACGTATGATGAATCTCATAACCACATGTTCATAAAGGCCCTATATTCTTTATCGATTACACGGGGCCGCTTGAAGCATAAGTCCGAACATACTTGGCCCAACCTCCTCCCGATTTAACCGCCTTCCGTGAGCTAGTGCTTTTGTATTTGAAGGGGTAGGTTGGTTTGGTGATATTCAAGACCATCATGAAAATGTCCGATAGAGAACCGACATTGGGCCATGACCGAAGACAAATGCATTGATAGCATCGAGACCAAAGTGGGAAGCGGCTATCAAGAGGAGTCATTTCTCGGCATTTCGGCTAAAGAAAGCTCCTGACAAAGGTCCGAATGTCTTGAGATTCCCAAATCGTTTATTCCCCGGATTGCATCCTACGGTACCAATCACGCCATCCCGTGATTGAAGGAAGGGGCCAGGTTTTGAAAGTGTTTGGCCATCTATTTGAAGGGGCAATCCTAGATTTAAATGGGATCCTCAAAGTTTCCCTTTCAATAAAATCCCTCGAATTGGGGTCTCCCATCGGACCAAGAAAAAATGATCCAGACACGCAAGATTGGAGATTAAGATCTCATTCTTCATTTCCTTCAAGAAGAAATTGAAGTGAATGGATCAAAGAAGTGCGCCGAGAACCGATTTAAGAAAATTGCCGAATAGGAAAAGGTGGGGTTACCTCTAGAAACTCTTCTGGGTTCCCTGCCATGATGGAGCCGGTTGAAGTGTCCATCGCCATTGAAGACAAGAAACCTGAGTACGCATCTCGTGTGGCGGGGCTGCGGCGCTACGGTGGTGATGACCTAGGCGGAAGGGCATGCAAATAATTTCAAAATAAAATCCTTTTATCTCGAAATTGAGGGGCATGTGTTAACACCAGAATTTGGTCAAGAATATGACAAAGACCCGCAGTGGGAGCAGTGAGAGTAATCCCGGCAAATGCGTATGCCTGGCTAACTTCCGTGTATTCGGTAAACAATGAAGTTGCTTTAACGGCTTCGTTTGAAGACGACAAAGGGAAGATGAAGCCGAATCACCAGAAGGGAAGGAGTCGTGATAGTCAAGGACTCCGATTATGGATAGAGTTAGCGTGTCTTTGTCTTTCCAATTTTGTTTAGATAGTTCGTAAGTGCTTAGGACTCATGTTCTGTCCAGTATAAATATAAACCCTCGACCATTGTAATAAGGGTTCACAACCAAATCAATACAACCGGCTACGCGCCACCCTTCGAGTCCTTTTAGTCGTGTCGTCGAGTTCTTCGAGAGGGCCAATCGATCCGTCGACCTCCGTAAGTCCCGCAACCTTGTTATCATGTCTAGTATCATGCGGTGGATTTAGATAATGATGCAAGAAGTCTTGTTGCAATGCTTAGTATCATGCTTAAGTGGATTTAAGCATTGAACCAAGAGGGTTCCATGTTAGTCATGAGTCGTGGGCCCGGCAAAGCAAGATTAGCTAGAGCTAGTTACCAAAGTTTCTGCGACTAGGTCATGAGTCGTGCGGGCAAAGCTAAGATCTAAGCTTAGAGGCTAGTTATCGGCTCTTTTAGATTTGGCAAAATCTAATAGATTCATTAAGTTATCACGTGTTGCATGCTTTATTTAATGTTTAGTTATTTGCAACACTTTTTGCCCAATCTAGATTGATACTCTTTCGCTTGTTGGTCGTTCCTTTCATGCTTATTCAATACCGAGTAGATCAAGCTCATATAGCCGAATTAGATCGATCTAGATTGTTACATGTTGCGGGTTCATTCACGTTATATGTAGATAAGCCTTGACAGACCGGTACCGTGCTGAGATGTGTCTTTGGGTTACTCTAGAACTAGTCATCCGGTGGACTAGAGATCGGTTTAACTGGATAGGCTCCTCTTATATGTTACTTGTTTGTTCCTTCTTCATGGACCCCGATTCGGCAATCTTGTCGATACGGTTATGCTTATACATGTAGCAAGTATCTATAGATCTGCTAGATAATTATGTGCTTTTAGCTCTTTATTGCTAGATTGTATCATGCGTGGATTGATCTAGTAGCAAGGAGTGGTGTAAATTCATAGTGAGTGGTATCATGCGTGGGATTAGCTTGCTTGAGTTTATGCTCGACGGGTTTATGAAGGCTAGACGTGCGCGAGACTAGTTGGAGTAGCCTATGCATGTGTTGTTTAGTCGATTTATATTTATAAGTTACTTATCCATAATTATTAAGTGCTTGATGATGCTTTAAACCCGAGATGTAGTTTGATATGCTTTAATGATTTAATCTTGTTCAAACATGTCTTCATTTACCGTATTCGGCTAGTTTGTTCTGTTTACATCGCTTATGTTACTTTAGCCGAATGAATCGCATCCCGTTGCGTATAGCTTCCATAGCTATGTGTCATCGCAAGTGGCTTCGTGGCCGTAAAGATGGAACTGCCTGTCTCACCCAAGACGTTCTAGCTTATGATCTTACCGTTTTATCCCTTGTCGATTTTCGTGTCAAATCGATCGGCACGCCAATCGATTCGTACGCCCGGCACCCGATTGAAGCTAGGCTTTCCTGCTTTGCCGTGTGTGAGACGTAGTGGTCACATTTTGCGTCAACGTAGTTGACGGACATGATATGATAATAGTCTCGAGCCGCCGTTCATTGTGTTCCAAAGTGCCACTAAATTCGGAGATTTGTTTGTGAAAATTATAAATGTTTCATGATGAGTTCCTTATACGACGAGTTAAAATTCCTACCACAGCCAAACTTGATTATTAGAATAGGAAGCCTCCTCATTTGTTTAGGGCTAGTGCCGGCTTTGTGTTGTATCCTTATGAACTCATCATACGCCTAAATCCCGGTTTCACACACTCACATGCACCCCCGCTTACTTCGCCCGAAGTACGCACCACAAAAAGCCTATTATTATCCATTGAAATTGTTCTACTCTTACACTGAGAGTGAACACCCAAAAATATCCCCCTGTTCATTTTTGCTAGCCATTTATCCAAGATCAATGCTCCAAGTATCATTTGTTATCCCCGATGTGAAGTTGTCAAGATTGAGAAGTGTTCCATTCAAGAAGTATTTCATTCCTTTTTGGGCTGCAAGAATTGTATTAAAAAAAAGAAAAGAAAAAAGAAAAGAGAAAAGAAAAAGAAAGGAAGATCTATGAGCACAAACATTGTCAAGTTTCCAAGTTCAAAGTTCCAAGAAGTTCCAAGTTTCATCCAAATAAAGGAGCATTGATAATTCCTTTGTGCACCCCTTCTCCTCCCACAAATATTTCTCTCTATTTTATATATATCATCCACATATAAAACCACATGCACACACCGATTGGTTGTATGTTGAGTTCCTTCGGATCCATAGTTCGATCATGCCAATGCATTAGTTCTCCACACCTATGAGCTCCATATAAACCTTTATTAGAGTAGGGTGAGAGAGAGAGAGTGAAGGCTCATCTCTAAATGCCTTGAACCATAAATACTACATATTCTGAGAGTAAGAGAGAAGGCATATCTCCTTTCAATGCCTTAGAGAGGATCCAAAAATACCAAAGGAGCTCATAGGTGTCATGATTACATAGAGAGAAAGACCGAACGGGTAAAATTGTATATTCTAGAAGACTCCAGAAGGAGGCCCACATGTAGGTGTCCAGAAAGAGAACCAAAGGAGGCCCACATGTCATGATTACATAGAGAGAAAGACCGAACGGGTAAAATTGTATATTCTAGAAGACTCCAGAAGGCGAACCCTGGAAGCGGACCCACTGGGTAGTGGGTGGGTCGGCCGACTCCCGTGGTGGATCGGCTGACCCCACCTCCACCAATCGTGGAGGCTCGCGGATCCCGCCTCCACCGACCTTGAGGAGCAATAATTATCGTCCGTTTAGGTCGGTTTGATCCGATGGCTGTGGTGCATCCTAGGGGCTATATATTCGAGCCCCCGCCCCTCGCTCAGGCGAATTCATTCAAGAATTCATTATTCGTAGGTAGCCATCAAGAAAGCCGGGGTTTAGAGAGATCTCCACCGAAAAATTAGAATAGATACTCTAGATCTTCAAGTTCTACATAGGTTTAGACTAGATAGAGGAAGAATCGGCGCCTGTGCTCTAATTCCGGATCTTCATCATCGAATTGGTATTATCTTGTATCTATTCTTGTGACTTTATTCTAAATATCATTATGTTTCTATTTATTATGTTCCTAGTTTATTCTAGTTCTACATTTGATATGGTTATGATTGGTAATAAGTTTATGTATATGTTTGCAAAGCGCTTAGCTCTCTTCCCGGGGGTTAGGTGGTAGATTTCATGTAAGCATGGTGCTTAGGATGCCGTTTACAAATGCACCCTATTGGCCGGTCGTGTGGTAGATCGCGAAGTGACAGCTTAGTTGAGTCCTCTCGTATTCCATCCCCGTTGGTAGGTCTAGCGAACCAAAGTTGCGTAGTAAGTCCCGCTATGTCTTGGCTTGTTATAGCAATGATCCTTATACATAGATGAAGAGTCTTTTGTGTTGTATATGATAGTGTAGAGTTGGAGTAGATGAATGACTTAGTAGATTAGAACCTACATAGGATTTCTATTTCTTGTGCTAATCGATGTCAACCTACCTTTGTGAGTAGTCTATATTTAATCTCTTTGTGTGATTTATACCCCGAGCTTATTACTTTATATTCTTTATTTATCATGGTTTACCCCTCCGCAAAGTATGTGACCGTGTAATCAATCACTCATGAGTAGTCGTGTTTAGCAAGTTCATCTCATTGTTTAAGTCCGTAGTTCTTTCCTTTGAGCTAAATATAAATAATGATACCCGGAATACTTCCCGTAAAAATGCTACGATGGTGTATTATCTGTTCGCTTGCGGATCCCATATTTTTCTTGATTAGAAGAGCAGTTTCTATACCAACACTTCTGGCGCCATGTTAGGGATGACAACTTAGCGTGAGTGGTGTTAGAGGTGTCAACACAAACTCTTTGGGATTCTCCCCAATGTTTTCAGAAATCACCGGAATCAGTTCCGTCTCCTTAGGAGGATTTGCAACCGATTCAACAACTTCTGGAGCGCTTATTTCAGCATCTACCGGCTTAGCCGATTCTTCAATCGGCTTGGTTGGTTCATGCTCCATCACTTCTTGAGCCACCTCCACCGGCTTAGCCAATTCTACAGTCGGCATGGTCGGCGCTGGCCCTGCAGCAACACCGGTGTCCTTTGGCACATTCCCTTGAGGATTCTCAAGAGCTTGCTTCTTCAATCTCCTAGCCCGGGCGTGCTGCAACTTCCGCTTCTGGGTTTTGTCCAAGTTAGGTGGACACCACTTGGGTTGTGTATACTTCAGATCCCTTGGCGGCTTCTCTTTTCCAGAAGCTTCCTTCATAGTTTCATCTTGCACACTTACTGGAATTTTAGTATCAATCACAATCGGTTCATTGTCGGCAACTACTGGAGCCGACATTGACCCGATGGCAATCTGTGGTATAGGAGCTTGCTTTGGAGCAACTTCCTTGGGTGCCTCCACCACTTTTGGAGCTTCAACCTTCTTGGGCACATAAGCCAACTTCATTGGCATCTTTTCCTTCCCCTGCAAAGATTGAGCATTGGGCGGAAGCTCTTGCCTCCTCCCGCTAAAACTCGATTGTTGAGCCAATCGGTTAAAGACGGATAGATTCACTTGATATCCAGCAGCACCCTCAAACCTTTGACGTGTTGATGTAGCATTTGGGTACGACACCCACACACCTTGGGCGCCCCACTGCAGCAAAGGCAACACAGATGGAGCTGGATCAACCGGTGGTCCCCAATGAGATGGCCGCGAACGAACAACCTACGAATAAGAACCAGCTGAAAGAGTCATAGCCTTTTGCCTCTTATCTTCATCCTCATGTTTAGGAGGCATAGACTCTCTTTTTTTATCGGTCGATTTCCCGGAATCGGCCTTTTGTTGCTTGTACTTCGCCATAAGTCGATCAAAAGTACAAAGTGGCTTCACCACAAATTTCTTGGGCTTTTGCTCTTTCTGGTTGTTAATCATTCATTAACTCTGCAAATCATGAGCATAATCATATCATTAGCATCTAATCATCATCTTGACATGATTGCTTGAGGTGCGTTTGCACTCTGCTTGACTTATTGTCTAAGTGTGATTGTTGGCTTGAACTAGAAGTAGTAGCTACATTGCTTATCTCGAGTCGGACCTTTAATAAAGATCGAAGAGGAGAGCATTTTGAGAAAACTTTATGTTTTAACTTTTTCATGAAAATGCCTAGAAGGTGCTCAAATCGAGTGACGAAGTTGTTACGATTAATGACGTCGACAGATTGGCATGCCGCGTTCTCCGATTTCCGTGAAACAACTTGAGTTGGCCCAAATAGGAAAAACATAGCTAACCCATTGGGGCACAACATGCCAAAAGTTGGGATCAATTCGATCAAGTTTGGCCATCCGTTTCGAGAAAACCGAGCCCTAGGTCAACCGTATTTAGCGTGTCAACATTGTCATGTTGGCAACTAAATATCTCCTAAACTATAGCTCAAATAACCAGGGCGCCTAAATAGAAAGATAAAGTGACGTGTGGGCTGTAAACTTCCTTTTGGGCCCATGTCGAAATTCAGCCTGGAAGGAGCTTGGGCCCATGTCGAAATTCAGCCTGGAAGGAGCCCAAATCGACCTCCCACCGAACCCACTTTGCTGCACGCCACCTGCTCGACCTAATGTCGACGTGGACAGTGTGCATGTGTGCCAGCGCCGTCGCCACGCGCCGCGCCGCTCGCGCCGCTCGACCACCTCACCGAAGGGGGACGCCGCTCCGGTCCTCACTCTCTCCCCCATTCCACTCGCTCACCCTCTACTCTCTCTGTTCTCCTCTCCCTCTGCTCCCACGCGCCGCAGCCGTGCGCCGCCGCCATTGCCGAGCGGCAGAGCTCGCCGAGCCAGCACCGCCGCGTAGCACCGCAGCCACCTCTTGCTCCGCCTGCCTCGCCTTCTTCCCGCGCAACGCAGCAGCGCAGCGCAACTTGCCGCCGTCGCTGGGGCGCAGTGTCGCCGGTGCTGCTGCGGGAGACCATGGCCGCCGCCGCGGTTCGTCACTGCGCTGCTGCTCCTCGCCTCGACGACTCGCCCTGATCTAGCGCGCAGCGCGTGCGCCTCCACCTCGCGAAGCCAGGGAGTCCTTCGGCAGGCTCGCCCTCGCCAGTAGGGGCAAGCTCGCCGGAGCGCCTGCGCTGCCGCCCCTCGGCTCACGTGACGGTGCAGCCACGGGCCGCCTCGCGCCGAGCCAAGGCCACCGGTGGGCGCGGGGTACCCCAGAGGTGCTTCTCCGCCACTCCGCCGATGCCGGGGAGCCCTCAACGGCCGGCACCGCCGCTTTCCCCGTCGCCCCTGTTCCACCCCGGGAAAAGGACCTCGATCTGAAATTAGAAGAAGGTAGAGGTTCACCCTGCAAAAGCGCCAGAGACAGGGAACCTCAGATCTGCCCCTGTGCAATTCCGAATTAAGTCAGGGGCCTAATCGTAAATCGTTTGTCCAATTCAGTTCTAAAGAAATTCTAGAATTAGGTTTAACTCTTGTAAAAATTGTGCAGGGAGCTAGGATGGTCCAATCCCAGTGATTCAAGTTGCATTATTTTTCTTGTGATGTGAACTATCTGGGAAAAATATGACAGGCCATGTTTGCTGTGCTTTTATATTGAGTTTAGATTTAATTGGTGAAATGCTATTAATCTTTAGAAATGCATATTAAATCATAGGTTGCTCTGAAAAATGTGGTTCTTGTTTTGTTAGCCTTGGATTGCCATGCCCTGCCTATGATAAATATATCATGCATGCTTTCTGTGGAAAAAGTTAGAGTTGTAGTTCAAATGCATGCATGGTTAGTTTCATAGAATAATTCATAAATCAGTTATAGAAGCTGAGTTTGGGATTGATACTTTTTGTAAGCTTATTCTATGTCATAATGTAGCTATGTGCATGGTTAGATTCATGGTAGGAGCAATATGGTAGTACAAAGTATTTATAGGTCCTCGGTTTGGTGCTGCCATGTCATTTTTGTATAGGCCAGTAGGATCATCCAATTGGGGTGAAACTTGGATGATACACTTGCATTGCCATGTGTTATCTACTTTAATTTTTATAGGATTTTATGATGTGTCTAGCTATGGGTTGCTGTTCAACCCATAGGTGGTTAATTTAGGAGTTGATTCCAAGATGCCATGCCTAACCTAATGATAGGTTGGTAATCTGGGAAACTTGTCTTTATATGACTGGTTTGTAATTAGTATATGAGGCTACTGTTGAAATTTGGTGGTCATTGGATGATTAGTTTAGGAGCTATGGCTCTTGCAACTTGGTTAGAAAGGCTGTTTAGTTGCTGATTGGTCAGAACCAGTCCTGATGTTATCTATTTTAGGACCAGTTAAGTTAGGAATCATGTCTTGGTGTCTTGAGATGATTGATGGGAAATTTGATGAGCTTTCTAGATTGTCCTCATTCATATTCATAGGGTGTATAGAACTCCAGTTATGATTTTATTACTGGACTGCCAATTATATACCTATAATTGGAAGTGAAGCTCGATTGTGTGAGGTTGTGTATAGGACTTGATGATGATGACTCGTAGTGATTAGGATTGTATGATTGATTGTTATTGAGTGTGTCTTGATGATTGAGTTAGGATGGTTATGCCTAGGTTTAAGTCTCTGGCCTTACTGGCTTGTTTGCTAGTGATAAGTGTAGCAGATTAATGGGTTATTCGCCCATGAACATCTATCATCCTTGATCATTCATGATCATGCATAGACCGATGAACATGCACTCATACATATGCCTACGCATCATTCCAGGGTTGCGTGTAGAACATTCGTCGTGAAGTCAAGGATCCAGAAGGACAAGTCGCGAACGGAGATCCGCACGCGAAGTGATCAAGAACCAGGAACCCGACGTGGAGTAGTCGTGTACCTGGAGCTTCAATCTGATCTTCTAACTAAGGCAAGCCCCGGAGCATCCCTCCTATGGTTTGCAAATGTTTTACCTTGCGTCCATTTCTTCTTTATGATGCATTAAGTTATAGGCGTTGATTGGAACCGTAGTTGCATCAGGACTACCTTGCCACCAGAACTACCCTACTTTAAGTACAGGATCGACTACATGCTTAGGCCTGCTCTCTTAATCGGTAGAAGCCGGATGATCGACCATCGTCCGCATAGGATAGGTGGTTACTACCCCTTATGGATTGAGGACAATGAGATGTTGGATTTGAACATAACCATGTGGCCTTCTAAATTACCTCTAAAGAAATATGGCTTTGTATGTCCTCGATCATGTTGAATGCCGCCTCACAGATAGCTAGAAGGGCCGGAGCGCCCGACCTCGAAGCCAAGAATCTACTTGGGCCGGGTTTCAACTTCCAGGTATCCATGCCGGCGATGGGGGAGGGGAAAACAAGGTGCCGGAGAGTGAGTCCTTAAGATGGGGCGTTGTCATTTGATGGGCACGCTTACCTATTGGCTGCCGGAGTTTCCTTGGTCATGGTGGTGAGTTGTTGATCCCGCGTCTTTTCCCGAGTAGATCATGGTGACTAAGGCTGCTCTTGCAAAGCATGCCTGGTTTGTGTGAGGAATACCCCGCCATCGATTATAATCGCCATCGGGACAAGAATACTTGATTGAGACAATGGCATGGTCGCCAATAATATATCTTGTGCGAGTTGGTTATGTTCACTCATGTTGGTTTAATGATTACTCAATCAATGCGGTTACTTAATGTTGATTGTTTCTACATAAAAATGTCAGTAGCTGCAGGTGCTAATGAGTAATGGCAGGTTCAACTTAATTGGATAAGCTAGAGAGTCCTTTTATCACTAAATGATTACTTAATAAGCTCATCCTTTTGGCAAATAAGGAGTCAGCTACCCCACTATAAAGTCTGGCATCCACCAAAGAGTCTTTATTTTCTTTTAGTCGGGTAAGTCTTGCTGAGTACAAAGTACTCAGGGTGCAATTCCCAATGTTGTTTGTTGTAGGCTGAAGAACTACCACGGTGGTGACACGGTGGACTTATATCCCACTACGGGAGGAATAGACTTCGGGCAAGTCAACTCATATATCTTATCCTCATACTTTTGAAGGAGTCGACCCTGAGCTGGCACTATATTTAAATATTTAGGTGTGAGTGTATTTGCAAAGATTATTCTCTTCCGCTGTTTATTTGAAAACCCTAAGATGTAAAATATTATATTTGTAACCATCGGTGTATTTATAAAGTTTGTAAAAGTAACTTAAGTGAATGGGAACCGCCGAACTTTGTGATCCGGTGTGACTCTCGGGAAAGTTCGAGATCTTTCGGGATTTCGCGGACTACCGGGCTGGTATAATTGCGGTTTACTACTTAAGTTGCCACGGTGGCTTGATTAGTGAACAGTAATTATATTAGTTGGTCGGTTCATTTATAGATGGCATAAGCTCCATGGTTCAGCACTTACTGTTCACTTGAGTGTATAAAAACAAAAGAATTTGTTTTACAAAACTATTTGCCAACTTGTAGATATATAGGTGTTTGAAAAATTATGAGTTCAAAACTAAAGTGTGCCAGTGGTCGTGTCCTATATGCCCAGTTAAGGACTACTAGGTGGCTATCTAACAGGCTAACTTTGGGTATTGCATCATATTTTCTTTTGTCGCACTCATACACGACGGATATGTATGGGGGCCATTCACTTGAATGGTTATGTTTGGTTTCATACTCCTCTACACTCTGGTAAGTCGGTTCAACGCCAAGGTAAGTGTGAGATGCGAGAGCATGATCGGATACACTGCCGATCTAGGGGAGTGCTTATATGACACAGGATTATTTACATGTTCCACACATGTTTATAAGAAAGTGTCCCATGTGTGGGATGTCGTCTTCTGACGATGATTTGGTTAGCGTCCGCCTACATGCAGGGATATCGGGGGTATTCCTGTGTGGAGAAGGGTGTGGAATAGGAGTTGTTTGTATTCGGAGCTTTGACCTTATTCCTAAGGTGCTAAGTTTTTACGTCGCTTGCATTCATATGGGATTTTGGGCTAAAATGGAATCTTCTGCAGGTACACTAACCACGCAAGTTCATATAGTTCGACTAGTTTCCGCTATATGAGAGTCGTATGTATGCCACCGCTTAAAACGCTAGAATCTATTGTTTTCTAGGTTTGTGAGGACGTACGGAACGTGCATGCATCATGTCATATGATCATTTCATGGGATCGACACTATATCTTTCCTATAAATAAATACTTCTCTTTCAATAAAAAAATTGACCAATATAACCTTCGTCTCATGAGAGTTGTAATTCGGTTGTACAAAAGGCACGATTGAAGCACATCAAATCCAAGTCAACCAAAGTAGAAGCTCTACAACATCAGCTTGCCACTTGTGAGCCCTATGGAATCAAGAAGTTTCTAATGGAATCTGGAATACCATCTCTTTTTATAGTGAGTTCTACACTCTGTGGGTTATACCACGAGTAAAGAGCATCGCTACCGATGGAGTAAGGAGATGGTAGGTCAATGCCTGAATTTACTCCCTGTCAAGGTTGTGATTCCCGCCAGGAGCGAGGATAAGTCACTTGGGTGTGGCCGCCGCTTTAACGCTCGAGGCAGGAATCCTCCGGAGGGTGCGAATATAGTGGATTATAGAGCTCTGAGGGAATTGCTCAACTGGATGTCGAGATGGAGTTGCTCGTGCCACTGCGAGTGTGTTTCCCAAGGGTGATCCATATCATGCCGTGTGGCACCAGATTGGTGAGACTACACTTGTTGGTGATACGGATGAGGCTGAGAATAGCAATGGTATTGCTAGCAGTACCATGTTTGCCATGATAAAGAGTTACTCTTGTTTTGAGAGTGCATTGGAACCTCTTAATCATGAGTCTGAATATGTCACCATTAACCAACAATCGATGATGAAGGGATACAAGGAGAAAGTAAAGAGAGTGATTATGTTGCTTGCGCAAATAACGCTTTCCAAGGAACGGGCTACGCAACGAAAGAATGTTGCCATGCATGAAGCCTTTTGTTGTGCAAAGTCAGTTTAGTTTCTACTTGCCCTACTTGGTCAGCGGCAACAGTCTTTGGTACAGTTTTGCAACATTGGAATGAATTCCGGAATGAGTAATATCGCCTGGGGAATCAGGTGATCATGTTGGACGTCATCAAGGGAGCTTTACAAGTAGATCCGCAGTGAGTCTACGATTGGCTTCAACTCAATCCTCCTAGAAAGGGTGGTTAAGAAGAAGTTCAACATGTTTATGTTCAGCTTCACCATATTCCTCTCGGAACAACTAAGAGAGTACCTGGGGTCATCTCCACTGATGATGGCTCCACAACAAATGAGGAATTGATGGCAATACCTCAGCAATGCCTGGTAGGGAGAGTGAAGAAATTGAAGATACATGTTATGTGGAGAACATGGACCAGAACTCCGAGTAGTCCGAGTGATGCTTGCTAGTAGAGTTACTTGCTTCCTTTTTGTGGACCTTTATGTTATGGCGTGTATCCATGCATTGTGAGTGCCATGATATGTTGGTCAAGAGAAATGTTTGATGTGACATGTTGGTTGACGGATTTGTTTTAAACTAGCCACTATGAACGAGTATCATGTGGAACTTATAGGTTGGGTCTAGAACGTTGTTGTGGTTTAAGAAAATGTTCAACTCTCATCCTTGTGAATTCGCTTCTCTTGTTGTCCGTCCATGATGGCATGTCGACGTTGGTTCCTTGTTGTCACATACCTAGACCGCATTAAGCGAATCTTGCTATCCATCATACCCGTGGGGACAACATGACCTCGGTGTGTGGTTTATGCCATGTTTGTTCCATACATACTCCTTGGTATCCTCAAATTTTAAATCTATGATGATTCTTTTATCTTGTCTTGTGCCCAAAGTCATCTCGTACAAGATGTCCCGTAGTATATGTGTTCTATCCTCTGGCGAATCATATCATTGGTCGTGGATTCAGTGATGTAGTCTCGATTAAAGTTCGCAGTGCCGCGATGAAACCTAGCACCACCATGTGACCGGCCGGTGCATAGTTGGATTGCTAGGGGACGCGCCAGCATTGTGATTACCAATCGTAGCATGTTACTTTAGCTACACCAGTGTAATATGTTTGCCATGTTTTCGTCCTACAACATTCTTTGAATGTTGTATGGTGTATCTTTCCAAAATAATCCACCAACACATATTGTAGCGTTATCAGAAGCCTGATAATGCTTTGATCAATGGGGTAACCCTTTTTCCCATCTCCTCCAAAGTTAGAATGTGGTCTCGCACGTTTTCCTCGAATGATTGTTTAAATGCTTGTGCACATGCTTAGATCGCGATAGTAGATTGTTGATAAAATAGTCTTATCGATATGGCTCGTGCGAATAGAAAGTTGTAATGATAGCTTAACTTCATGCCCAAAGTGTTTAGTTGCTTTCTCGCTGATCCTTGGGCATTAGACCTATTGGTTTGCTAATCCTTGGATTGGCAACTAACTTCGGTTTCGTGATGATTGTCTAACTAAGCTAACTTTCTCAATAAACCTAGTATTGGGAAACCGTTCCGACGAGTAGAAGTATGCCATGAAGTCGGTGGGCCATGTATCATTCCTTGTTTTCCCTTATTATCCACTAACCTTGCGACCATCCTTGTCGGTCGTTCACTTCTTGTCTTGCACGTGATGCCTATTCGTGTAGGAACCTCTCTGTCGTGCAAGGTTGCATCTCGATGCGTATTATCTGTGATGGGTCTTGAGGAATAGCCAATGATGTCGCACCAAACTGAAAGCTCCCTGTGGGTGCACACACATGGTTGAGCTATTTGGTACGTGCAGAGATCATGGTTGTTAACCTCGATCTATTACACGGATTACCTCGATGTAATTTTGCGTGACCCTACCTGGATTATCTTTGGTATTCATTGATCATTCTCTGATAACGTTAGCTATGAAGTCTTTCCCTGAAGTGTGTCATAAGATGATTTGTGAAGGATAGGTCACTAACATTAACCTTGTCTTGACTACGAGAGATGGTAGGCCAATAGACTACCAAGTGTTTCCCCTAGAGTCACCTTATCTCTTGTAGAATGTGTGCTCCTCTATAGTTCGTGTAGAGTAGACGATGTGTTTTGATGCGTGTTTGAGAGGTGTTTTGGGATGAACAATCACGTGTTCAATGCTGAGAGCTTTTGAGAGCGAAGTACGAGTACTATTTGTTGAGCTCTTGAAGTTGTCCAGTTGTTCCTTTGCTTATAGTGGAATCCCTCTAGCCGACACGAGTGTCAGAGTAGTTGGAGCCGTCGGTGTGGATTTAAATGGATATAAGATTTTGTCGATCAGCGGAATGAATCTCTACCCATGCTACCCCTTATCAGGAAGTTGGATTTCTTTTAAGGGGGTTAGACCTCCTAATGTCCTATAAAGTACTCTTACCTTATGGGAATCGAAGAGGAGATTCATTGGACAAAAGCCTTTATTGAGTAGTCTCTAGAGATAGACTGACAAATACCCTGCCCTTGGACATTCATCTTGTGGTGCTCAACTATCAACCGCCCGGCTGCTAGAAGTCAATGTGTCCTACTAATAAGGCAAAGTCTCTACGCAGAATTGGATGCTTGTGGTACTAATGGATTTGCACCTGATCAAGGATCTGGTAGTCGGCACGCCCGAATCTGTCATGCATTGGGTATGCATGGCATGTGTAATTTGATACGACCTTGGGTTCGTAAATTATGGACCTTGCATGTCGTTCAAGCATTGTTGGGACATGCATGTTGGCTCAATACGGGAACCCTTTTTGGATAAGGCTTGTCACGTGTATGGTTGGAGCAAGGTACTTTTGGTATACCCAGAGTGGTGGATCCCTAATCCAAGAATATGCATTGTATGCAAGCAGATGCTACCTGAAGATGCTTGCTATATGATTCGCTTAGCTTGTCAGAACTGCTTAATGGAACGAGGAAATTTGTGGGTTTTGATGAGTCAAGGAGTCCTCGACCTAAGAACTTTGACTTCTACATGAGAAAATTTGGATATCATTGACCTAGGAATTTTGATTTATACATGTAAGAGCTGAATAATCTTGATCAAAATGATTCCTATTGACATCTTAATAGCCGTGTTCCTATGAAGGGCTGTGCCAATATTGAACCCGTGTGGACAAAGTCCTATGTTGCCACCTCGGAAGGGAGTCATGTGGTTTCCATTTTATGAAGCTACGCTCCGCTTCTTAGTGGTAAACATAATGGATTTTTGAAGCACCTTTTGATGTATTTGATGATGCGAATAGCAGATTTCCTCTCAAGTACCCCTTGGCAATTTCCTATTGGGTAGTTGATTGGACATACTTCATGATGATCTACGCTAATGGGATGTTGTCTCAGGATCTATGTGAATGCTTATCATACTATCCTTTGTCATCTTCATACTTAAGATTGACATAGTAATGGTAGCATTACCTTAAAAGAAGATATGTCAGTTGCAAACCATGATTGAAGATGCTCGCTGGGAGTGAGTATAAGTTAATCGACGAGATAGATGTAATACCCGGTTTTAAGAACAGAACCAGATATACACCATATGTGAGTCCTAGGAGTCAATTCCCACATATAGCTACAAGTAAAGGGTAGTATCGGTAAACAATGCTTAATAAAACGTACAAAGTACTAAAGAGATATACCCTTAGGTAGCAATCGGCGGAAAGACAACTCCGATCTTTAGGTAAGGACTCCACTCCACCGGATCCAAACCGACCGGTTGATCACAAGCCTAAACTTCTCCCGAAGTGTGGGGAGAATAGCAAGAGTGAGTCCATGTCGAACTCCACAAGTATAACAAGTATAATCTCATAACCATGTGATCAAGTGAAACTGAATGATGAATTACAAATAAACAATTTAAATGAACATATAAAATTCCTTGAGTTTTCCAGGCCACTCGTGTCCGTGAGCACGGCTATCATGATAGTTTATTAAACTCGCGCGAGAGGTGTACACTTTCCCCGTGAGTCGTGATTTACCCTTTCGTCCGAGGTGATCGGCCTCTTAGCCCACTACCAAGGAAGGCCGACAGGGTTCACTATGAAGCCTTTCAAAGGTTCGTCTAACAAGTTAGGGCCGCTAAGTTTCCTCATCAATAAGCATGAACCCTCCCCCAAGAGGTGACCAACAAACGATAAACAACACCCTCTTGGCAGGCCGTGGGATCATACAGATTGGAGCCCCATTTGCGCCCTTTCGGGTAACCACTAACAAGCTAGAAAAGGTCCTTATACTGAGCTAAAGCCAGAGCCATATAGCCCTCACACCGTCTTGTAAGTCCCGGCTTTTGCCGAAGGATAATATTCATCTTTCATGTTTATCATTTATTCATTACTCAAACTTACTAGATCATGGTCATAGAAAGAATACCGAAGCTATACTTGCCTTAAGACTTGCTTTACACCCAAAGCAACTGCTAGTAGAAATTCTTCAATCTCCTCTTCTATAGCTTTCGGCCTCCGGTGCATACGTACAGTTCTCTTCTACTCATAGCAAGCACTACGCATAGGCAAACATACAAGCAAATAAATAAAAGCTACTACGACACAAGAGCTTTGAAATATGTTAAGAGAGAAAGCTCATTTTTAGTTTGCTAAGTACAAGCTAACGTAAAAAGAAACTATGGATATAGAGAGACACGTACTAACCATGTTAGCTTGCTATCTTGAAGTAGATCGAAGCCACATGTAGTAGACGTCAGAGTTTTTAAGGATTGCAGTGCATGCCGCTCGAGTTGAAGGGAGCAGATCCTGAACTCGATCACGTTTGCATGCTCGGTTTATTGGAGATGAGTAGACCTTCGGTCAAGGCCAGAGCAACACGCTTGCAACACTGCACAGAATGTTCGATCGAGCCGGCAAGAAAACCAACGATCAATGGCTCGATGGCGGCCTGGGGAGCAAACATGAAGAGCTATGATATGAAGTTGGTAGAAACCATGATGGAGGTTTCAGTAGACGTGCTCACCATTAACAGAAAACGGATGACAGCCATGGCAGACTTCTGCTTGCATGGCCCATCGGGAATTCAGGGTTCGTCTGAATGAAACTATCATGCATGCATGTCCACGAGTTCTCCATCATCTAAACAGCCGGGCGTCGATCGATGGCCTTGGCCTGCATGTGTCCGACGTGAATCTGCAGGGCTCGGCACAGTAACGACGTACCGAAGTTGATGGCAATGGAGATTGATCTGTCATGGGTGGCGGTTGATGCCGAGCTAGCTATATATGGCAAGGAGACATGCGATGGAACAACCTTGTTGGTATTTAGAGTATGGATGTGGATTGTATAAAATCATTGCCGTGCACGACTTTCAGACTATCCAAGGCGGCAGCTTTCTTCCAAAGATGGAGGGCCATGGTATTAGTGGAAATCGAGATGTGGCTTCCTCGGTGGCCGTGACGACAACGAGGCAGAAGAAAAAGGAACGGAAAATTGATAGGGTCGGTAAAAATAAATAGGGAGGAGAACTTCACCTGTGCATCAATTAGCGATATGGTGCTAATTGATATTACACCATCCATCTTTACTAATAGGCCTAATTAAATATTAAAGCCCATTAACAAATAAAGACATAGGCCTTTAAGCATTGAAGAAAAAAATGAGAGATTTTATTATTTTTGGAATTAATTAATTTCGTGGTTAAAATAATTCTAGAGAAGTCTAGAATTGATTTTAAGCAGCGAAAAATATCCCAAAACTCCAAAAATTCGGAGAAAATTCTCAAGAGACATTATGGAACATGAGCAACCCAAAATAAGAAATTTTGGGGTGTGTCAATTCTACCCCACTTAACAGGAATCTCGTCCCGAGATTCGGAGAGACTAGAAGAAAGAGGAAACCAACCGACAAATCTTTACTCTTCCCCCGATCTGGTCTTATCCAATGATGATGCCACAAGATCAAAACCAACTTTGTCAAGGTGTCCTATAAATTCTTATGATCTAGATAGATGTCTCTTTTACTCCCATGAGGAGAACGTCTCACAAGATTTTCCAGTAGTGGATTATGATTCTCATGAAACTGAGTCTCACATTCTCGATGGGTTCAATGCAACATTTTTTTCTCAAGTTCTCTATAATTGCACTTATTAGAGATATCATAATCAAGAAGAGAACTTCCTCAAACTGAGAATAGCTCGAATAGAACATCAATCCTGATGATTAATTGAGCTCCTTTCAGATGATACAACAAGGTAGCTGTTGACCAAAGGCACATGATAAAGACTTGTTGATACGATAAACTCACTTCCAAGTGGAACTCTAGAATTGTATGAGATCTTCAGCTTGCAACTTCTTTAATCTTGGCAACCCTTTTAAAAAAAATATATAAACTACGAGGACAATAGTGGGTAGCTTGCATCTTCTTCCAAGTGAGTTGATTATCATCAAGTCCTTCTATAGATCCAAAGAAACTCATGTGCATAGCTAGGAACTTGTAATCTGCAATTCCCCGTGAGCAGAAAAACAGCAGTGCACAAAAACAGAAATAAGTCCGGTTCTGTTGCTCCAATAAAGTCATACTTTACACCGTTAAAAAGATTATGAAACCCACTAAAACTTTCGTATAGATAACTTTTCCAGATTTTGTAGTTCAGTTGGTCAAAACAGACCACAACAGAAACTACTCCACATTTCTGACAGCACAGATACTCTGTTTTGTGATTTTCATAACTCAAAAACCAAAAGAGATATGGACATGATTCTTGCGGTCAGAGAAAGATATTGAAGTCTAGTGCTGTCCAGAATTTTTCCATAATTTTTGGACACACAAAAATAGGGGTATAAACTAAGAAGGATAGACTGCTCGAAAAGACAGATTATGGTAGAAACGAGAATTAGAGATTAGAGACAGATAATACTAATCTATGTATCCTCATGCTCCCTTGATTTTAGATTGATGAGATATAAGACACGGATTGAGAATAGGTAAAATATAACAAGAAATATAAATCCAATTTTCAAGGGTTCTAACTTTTTGATACGAGATTGTTGACGGATGGCAAGGTAGATAAAGATCAACATGGGTTCGTGAGGATACTACCCCACTTAACAAGAGTTTTACTCATCTTTGAATCCTCGTCTTCAATCCTTCTTTGGAGCACATGAATAGAGATGACTCACAAACTACTCATCAAATAAGTCAAGTATGCATCACACCGACACTAACGGGAATTCGTAGCAATGGCGGCATCCTAATGAGTGGATTATGGATGATATAAGGCCATCGTGAATTTGAAGAAGATGAGATTCAAAAATTTAGTAATCCAACAAGAACCATAATTTAAGGAGATAAGAAGTATTAGCTCAAAGGAAGCTATCAAGGAGGAGACAATAAGATAAGGATGAGAAATAGCAAAATCAATGACTAAGGAGCTAGAAAAATAGTTTCATAGCAAAATAAGCTTGGAAAATCGACCAGTTCTAACTAGGCTTGCGTCCTACAGTCAGCATTGAGCTGATACTACTTGTAATACCCGGTTTTAAGAACAGAACCAGATATACACCATATGTGAGTCCTAGGAGTCAATTCCCACATATAGCTACAAGTAAAGGGTAGTATCAGTAAACAATGCTTAATAAAACGTACAAAGTACTAAAGAGATATACCCTTAGGTAGCAATCAGCGGAAAGACAACTCTAATCTTTAGGTAAGGACTCCACTCCACTGGATCCAAACTGACTGGTTGATCACAAGCCTAAACTTCTCCTGAAGTGTGGGGAGAATAGCAAGAGTGAGTCCATGTCGAACTCCACAAGTATAACAAGTATAATCTCATAACCATGTGATCAAGTGAAACTGAATGATGAATTGCAAATAAACAATTTAAATGCACATATAAAATTCCTTGAGTTTTCCAGGCCACTCGTGTCCGTGAGCACGGCTATCATGATAGTTTATTAAACTCTGCGCAGAGGTGTACACTTTCCCTGTGAGTCGTGATTTACCCTTTCGTCCGAGGTGATCAGCCTCTTAGCCCACTACCAAGGAAGGCCGACAGGGTTCACTATGAAGCCTTTCAAAGGTTCGTCTAACAAGTTAGGGCCGCTAAGTTTCCTCATCAATAAGCATGAACCCTCCCCCAAGAGGTGACCAACAAACGATAAACAACACCCTCTTGGCAGGCCGTGGGATCATACAGATTGGAGCCCCATTTGCGCCCTTTCGGGTAACCACTAACAAGCTAGAAAAGGTCCTTATACTTGAGCTAAAGCCAGAGCCATATAGCCCTCACAGCCGTCTTTAAAGTCCCAGCTTTTGCCGAAGGATAATATTCATCTTTCATGTTTATCATTTATTCATTACTCAAACTTACTAGATCATGGTCATAGAAAGAATACCGAAGCTATACTTGCCTTAAGACTTGCTTTACACCCAAAGCAACTGCTAGTAGAAATTCTTCAATCTCCTCTTCTATAGCTTTCGGCCTCCGGTGCATACGTACAGTTCTCTTCTACTCATAGCAAGCACCACGCATAGGCAAACATACAAGCAAATAAATAAAAGCTACTACGACACAAGAGCTTTGAAATATGTTAAGAGAGAAAGCTCGTTTTTAGTTTGCTAAGTACAAGCTAACGTAAAAAGAAACTATGGATATAGAGAGACACGTACTAACCATGTTAGCTTGCTATCTTGAAGTAGATCGAAGCCACATGTAGTAGACGTCAGAGTTTTTTAGGATTGCAGTGCATGCAGCTCGAGTTGAAGGAAGCAGATCCTGAACTCGATCACGTTTGCATGCTCGGTTTATTGGAGATGAGTAGACCTTCGGTCAAGGCCAGAGCAACACGCTTGCAACACTGCACAGAATGTTCGATCGAGCCGGCAAGAAAACCAACGATCAATGGCTCGATGGCGGCCTGGGGAGCAAACATGAAGAGCTATGATATGAAGTTGGTAGAGAGACCATGATGGAGTTTTCAGTAGACGTGCTCACCATCAACAGAAAACGGATGACAGCCATGGCAGACGTCAGCTTGCATGGCCCATCGGGAATTCAGGGTTCGTCTGAATGAAACTATCATGCATGCATGTCCACGAGTTCTCCATCATCTAAACAGCCGGGCGTCGATCAGTGGCCTTGGCCTGCATGTGTCCGACGTGAATCTGCAGGGCTCGGCACAGTAACGCACCAAAGTTGATGGCAATGGAGATTGATCTGTCATGGGTGGCGGTTGATGCCGAGCTAGCTATATATGGCAAGGAGACATGCGATGGAACAGCCTTGTTGGTATTTAGAGTATGGATGTGGATTGTATAAAATCCTTGCCGTGCACGACTTTCAGACTATCCAAGGCGGCAGCTTTCTTCCAAAGATGGAGGCGCCATGGTATTAGTGGAAATCGAGATGTGGCTTCCTCGGTGGCCATGACGACAACGAGGCAGAAGAAAAAGGAACGGAAAATTGATAGGGTCGGTAAAAATAAATAGGGAGGAGAACTTCGCACCTTTGTGCATCAATTAGCGATATGGTGCTAATTGATATTACACCATACATCTTTACTAATAGGCCTAATTAAATATTAAAGCCCATTAGCAAATAAAGACATAGGCCTTTAAGCATTGAAGAAAAAAATGAGAGATTTTATTATTTTCGGAATTAATTAATTTCGTGGTTAAAATAATTCTAGAGAAGTCTAGAATTGATTTTAAGCAGCGAAAAATATCCCAAAACTCCAAAAATTCGGAGAAAATTCTCAAGAGACATTATGGAACATGAGCAACCCAAAATAAGAAATTTTGGGGTGTGACAATAGAGCTGAACCAAAATTGTCTCATTTATTCGACATCGCCTACCATGAAGCTTCGACACCACCACCTGGACCATATGTTTTGGAAGTGCAAGGAGAGGAACAGTTGGTGTGGTAAATCGCATTTTCTCGAGGTTATCAGTATATGATATGCCTCTTGAGTAGATTGTGACCTTGTCAAGTCTCCAACGCCATAACTCGAGCAAAACAAGAGTGTCTTGGATGAAACGGTAACATGTTTGAGGAACATGACCTCGGAGCCGGCAGGTTATGCTCGGAGATGAATTGGATCTTAGGTATTGAGATTATGTAACCTGGAATGGAGTCACTTGGCTGTGACAAGTAATGAGACGTTTCTGGATAAACGTGACGGCAGTGGTAAAGCATGAGCTATCGCTATGAGAGTTATCGGTTTTCAAAAACTAATCTACTTCCACCAAATCTCGGGACGAGATTTCTTTTTAAGGGGTTAGAGCTGTAACATCCTGGATGTTAATCATTCATTAACTCTGCAAATCATGAGCATAATCATATCATTAGCATCTAATCATCATTTTGACATGATTGCTTGAGGTGCGTTTGCACTCTGCTTGACTTATTGTCTAAGTGTGATTGTTGGCTTGAAATAGAAGTAGTAGTTACGTTGCTTATCTCGAGTCGGACCTTTAATAAAGATCGAAGAGGAGAGCATTTTGAGAAAACTTTATGTTTTGACTTTTTCATGAAAATGCCTAGAAGGTGCTCAAATCGAGTGACGAAGTTGTTACGATTAATGACGTCGGCAGATTGGCATGCCGCGTTCTTCGATTTCCGTGAAACAACTTGAGTTGGCCCAAATAGGAAAAACATAGTTAACCCATTGGGGCACAGCATGCCAAAAGTTGGGATCGATTCGATCAAGTTTGGCCATCCGTTTCAAGAAAACCGAGCCCTAGGTCAACCATATTTAGCGTGTCGACATTGTCATGTTGGCAACTAAATATCTCCTAAACTATAGCTCAAATAACCAGGGTGCCTAAATAGAAAAGATAAAGTGACATGTGGGCTGTAAACTTCCTTTTGGGCCCATGTCAAAATTTAGCCCGGAAGGAGCCCAAATCGACCTCCCACCGAACCCACTTTGCTGCACGCCACCCGCCGACCTAATGTCGACGTGGACGGTGTGCATGCGTGCCCGCGCGCCGCCGCCACGCGCCGCGCCGCTCGACCACCTCACCGAAGGGGACGCCGCCCGGTCCTCACTCTCCCCCCATTCCACTCGCTCACCCTCTACTCTCTCATTCTCCTCTCCCTCTCGCTCCCGCGCGCCGCCTACGCGCCGCCGCCATTGCCGAGCGGTAGAGCTCGCCGAGCCGCACCGCAGCCACCTCCCGCTCCGCCCCCGCCTCGCCTTCTTCCCACGTAACGCCGCAGCCGCGCGCCGCGACTTGCCGCCGTCGGCTGGGTGCGCGTCGCCGCTTCCGTGCGGGAGACCATGGCCGCCGCCGCGGTTCGTCACCGTGCTGCCGCTCCTCGCCTCGACGACTCGCCCTGAACCAGTGCGCAGCGCGTGTGCCTCCACCTCACGAAGCCAGGGAGTCCTTCGGCAGGCTCGCCCTCGCCAATAGGGGCAAGCTCGCCGGAGCGCCTGCGCTGCCGCCCCTCGGCTCGTGTGACGGTGCCGCCACGGGCCGCCTCGCGCCCGAAAGCCAAGGCCACCGGCGGGCGCGGGTACCCTGCAGGTGCTTCTCCACCACTCCGCCGATGCCAGGGAGCCCTCAACGGCCGGCGCCGCCGCTTTCCCCGTCGCCCCTGTTCCACCCCGGGAAAAGGACCTCGATCTGAAATTAGAAGAAGGTAGAGGTTCACCCTGCAAAAGCGCCAGAGACAGGGAACCTCAGATCTGCCCCTGTGCAATTCCGAATTAAGTCAGGGGCCTAATCGTAAATCGTTTGTCCTATTCAGTTCTAGAAAAGAAATTCCAGAATTAGGTTTAACTCTTGTAAAAATTGTGCAGGGAGCTAGGATGGTCCAATCCCAGTGATTCAAGTTGCATTATTTTTCTTGTGATGTGAACTATCTAGGAAAAATATGATAGGCCATGTTTGCTGTGCTTTTATATTGAGTTTAGATTTAATTGGTGAAATGCTATTAATCTTTAGAAATGCATATTAAATCATAGGTTGCTCTAAAAAATGTGGTTCTTGTTTTGTTAGCCTTGGATTGCCATGCCCTACCTATGATAAATATATCATGCATGCTTTCTGTGGAAAAAGTTAGAGTCGTAGTTCAAATGCATGCATGGTTAGTTTCATAGAATAATTCATAAATCAGTTATAGAAGCTGAGTTTGGGATTGATACTTTTTGTAGGCTTATTCTATGTCATAATGTAGCTCTGTGCATGGTTAGATTCATGGTAGGAGCAATATGGTAGTACAAAATATTTATAGGTCCTCGGTTTGGTGCTGCCAAGTTATTTTTGTATAGGCCAGTAGGGTCATCCAATTGGGGTGAAACTTGGATGATACACTTGCATTGCCATGTGTTATCTACTTTAATTTTTATAGGATTTTATGATGTGTCTAGCTATGGGTTGCTGTTCAACCCATAGGTGGTTAATTTAGGAGTTGATTCCAAGATGCCATGCCTAACCTAATGATAGGTTGGTAATCTGGGAAACTTGTCTTTATATGATTGGTTTTTAATTAGTATATGAGTCTACTGTTGAAATTTGGTGGTCATTAGATGATTAGTTTAGGAGCTATGGCTCTTGCAACTTGGTTAGAAAGGCTGTTTAGTTGCTGATTGGTCAGAACCAGTCCTGATGTTATCAGTTTTAGGACCAGTTAATTTAGCAATCATATCTTGGTGTCTTGAGATGATTGATGGGAAATTTGATGAGCTTTCCAGATTGTCCTCATTCATGTTCACAAGATGTATAGAACTCCGTTATGATTTTATTACTGAACTGCCAATTATATACCTATAATTGGAAGTGAAGCTCGATTGTGTGAGGTTGTGTATAGGACTTGATGATGATGACTCATAGTGATTAGGATTGTACGATTGATTGTTATTGAGTGTGTCTTGATGATTGAGTTAGGATGGTTATGCCTAGGTTTAAGTCTTTGGCCTTACTGGCTTGTTTGCTACTGATAAGTGTAGCAGATTAATGGGTTATTCGCCCATGAACATCTATCATCCTTGATCATTCATGATCATGCATAGACCGATGAACATGCACTCATACATATGCATACGCATCATTCTAGGGTTGCATGTAGAACATTCGTCGTGAAGTCAAGGATCCAGAAGGACAAGTCGCGAACGGAGATCCGCACGCGAAGTGATCAAGAACCAGGAACCCGACGTGGAGTAGTCGTGTACCTGGAGCTTCAATCTGATCTTCTAACTAGGGCAAGCCCCGGAGCATCCCTCCTATGGTTTGTAAATGTTTTACCTTGCGTCCATTTATTCTTTATGATGCATTAAGTTATAGGCGTTGATTGGAACCGTAGTTGCATCAGGACTACCTTGCCACCAGAAATACCCTACTTAAGTACAGGATCGACTACATGCTTAGGCCTGCTCTCTTAATCGGTAGAAGCTGGATGATCGACCATCGTCCGCCGAGAATAGGTGGTTACTACCCCTTATGGATTGAGAACAGTGAGATGTTGGATTTGAACATAACCATGTGGCCTTCTAAATTACCTCTAAAGAAATATGGCTTTGTACGTCCTCGATCATGTTGAATGCCGCCTCACGAGATAGCTAGAAGGGCCGAAGCGCCCCGACCGCGAAGCCAAGAATCTACTTGGGCCAGGTTTCAACTTCCATGTATCCATGCCGGCGATGGGGGAGGGGAAAACAAGGTGCCGGAGAGTGAGTCCTTAAGATGGGGCGTTGTCATTTGATGGGCACGCTTACCTGTTGGCTGCCGGAGTTTCCTTGGTCATGGTGGTGAGTTGTTAATCCCACATCTTTTCCTGAGTAGATCATGGTGACTAAGACTGCTCTTGCAAAGCATGCCTGGTTTGTGTGAGGAATACCCCGCCAGCTGGTTTGCAATCGATTATAATCGCCATCGTTCCTTGACAGTGAATACTTGATCGAGACAGCGGCATGGTCGCCAATAATATCTCTTGTGCGAGTTGGTTATGTTCACTCATGTTGGTTTAATGATTACTCAATCAATGCGGTTACTTAATGTTGATTGTTTCTACATAAAAATGTGAGTAGCTGCAGGTGCTAATGTAGTAATGGCAGGTTCAACTTAATTGGATAAGCTAGAGAGTCCTTTTATCACTAAATGATTACTTAATAAGCTCATCCTTTTGGCAAATAAGGAGTCAGCTACCTCACTATAAAGCCTGGCATCCACCAAAGAGTCTTTATTTTCTTTTAGTCGGGTAAGTCTTGCTGAGTACAAAGTACTCAGGGTGCAATTCCCAATGTTGTTTGTTGTAGGTCAAGAACTACCACGGTGGTGACACGGTGGACTTATATCCCACTACGGGAGGAATAGACTTCGGGCAAGTCAACTCATATATCTTATCCTCATACTTTTAAAGGAGTCGACCCTGAGCTGGCACTATATTTAAATATTTAGGTGTGAGTGTATTTGCAAAGATTATTCTCTTCCGCTGTTTATTTGAAAACCCTAAGTTATAAAATATTATATTTGTAACCATCGGTGTATTTATAAAGTTTGTAAAAGTAACTTTAAGTGAATGGGAACTACTGAACTTTGTGATCCGGGTGTGACTCGAGAAAGTTCGAGATCTTTCGGGATTTCGCGGACTACCGGCTGGTATAATTGCGATTTACTACTTAAGTTGCCACGGTGGCTTGATTAGTGAACAGTAATTATATTAGTTGGTCGGTTCCTTTACAAGTTTGACCGATTGTATCAATCGGTTTGGCCGATTTGGAAGTACCCGGAGCACCATCAGCGGGGGTAGCCTTGGGCGCCTCCTCCTTGCTAGTTGGGTCAGCTTGGCCGACCGTAAAGGTCGACCGAGCCGGCCGTTGTCGCGCCGCTTGAGTTTCATACCATCTTTTCCTTCTCAATGCCTCCGCTGATCCAGCGGTGATGGTGAGCTTGTTCTTGCCATCTTGACTCTTCTCCATCACCACTTGCCGCCCGAATTCTTTTGGACATTCGGTGCACGACGTGGTTCGCCGATGATGACATTCTTGCCTTTTGCTCCATCGGCTTGTTCGGGACGAATCAAAATAGCTGGAGTCCCCGCCTCAATAGTATTAGTGTTGTTGTTTGGGAAGGGATTCCACTTGATGTCCATCTCTGCAAGACTTAATCGTCCCTCATTAAGGGTCGATTGTATCTGTCGATGGAAAGAATTGCAATCATTAGTGGCATGAGAATAAGAGTTATGATATTTACAATAAGCTCTCTTCTTAATCTCATCTGGAGATGGCATGGTATAATTAATTCTAATGTGTCCGATTTTCAGCAACTCATCGAAAATGCGGTCACATTTAGAAACATCAAAAGTAAACTTCAATTCCTCACCCTGATTCTTTTGAATCGGTTTGAGAGAAGGGCAAGTCACAAGTTTATTCTCTGCTGGCCACCTAATTTCAGCAGCATTGCATTCACCGTTTTCACCCTTCGAACTATCTGAAACAACATCAAAAGTATGTGTGTTCGAACGATAAGACTTATATGCCTCGCGAGATTCTTTAAGGCGCGATTCCCAATAAACGGCCTTCTCGACGAGGTGGTTGAAATTATTAAATTGTACATTCTCAAGTTCTCACGAATCCTAGAATGCAACCCATTAAACCATATATCAACCAAATCTCTCTCAGAGATCATCAATTGAAAGCATTGGTTCTTAATATCTCTAGCCCTTCTAAAGAAATCAAGTGCAAGTTCATCTCGCCCTTGGCGAACCGATGTGAGATGTGACAATCTAGTTTCTTGGACCCCGGTATAAAAGTGGCTATGAAATTTCTCTTCTAGTTGAGTCCAAGAACCAATGGTGCATGCAGGTAAAGAAGTAAACCAAGCAAAAGCAGTGCTAGTAAGAGATAAAGGAAAATAGCGTACTTTCATGTAATCAAAGGCACATGCTTCACCTAGTTGAGCTAAATACATGCTAACATGCTCCATAGATGTTTTATCATCACTACCACTAAATTTACGAAAATCCGGCACTTTCCATCCTATAGGGGTTTTCATGAAATCAAAGTGCACCGGATATGGTTTGTGGTAGGTAGTTTTGCTAGGCCTAAGGGGTACACCTCGAGTTTCCTCAAGAGACTTAGACAAATCTTCCTTAAACCGATTAAATGTGTCGGTATAATTGGTAGAAGGAGTAGTTTTAGAGCTACTTTGTTGAGGGATCGCACTAGGTGACTTCGGCGGGTTTGGGAGGATTGATTCTCCCGCCGAAGACTTACTCTTTTGTTGACGTTCGGTTCGTTGGGAACGATCCAAATCATCGGCAAAAGTAACCATAGCCTTGGATTTAGCAGAATCGGTCTTGCTTGTTTTATGTGCTTTGAAGCCTGATTTGCTTCTATTTGCCTTTGCATAAAGGGCTAGATTCTCATAATAGTTAGGAGGCATACCATATTCATACTCTACTTCCTCAACATCCGATTCGTCCGAATCGGATTGCTTACCTTCTAACTTATCGAATCTAGCCATGATCATATTTACCGCGGTAGCTAAATTGCTATCTACAACCTTTTTCTGATTATCTAGCATAGCGGCAAAATCACCATGCGTAGGGTAATCATCATCAAGCTTGGGTCTATCTGTGTTTACCTTAGCTCCTGACGATGAAGTAGACGCTAGCAGCCCGGCGTAGTCCGGCTCCTTGTACTGCTTGACCTTGTCCTTGCGCCCCTTGCTGCAACTTTCGAAGAAGGCCTTGCACATGGCGTCAAGTTGTCCTTGGAGCTTGCTACGGAGTTCGTCGGGAAGCTCGTCCATGTTCTGTGGACAGATGATGTTCTTGGAGTTGACGTTGGTGCGATCATCTCCACTTGAATCACCATCGTGGCTGCTCCCCATGTTGATAGATGGAAACTGGAGACGGCGCCTTGCGCTCCCAACGGAGTCGCCAAAAGTGTGTTGACGAAGAAATCCGCCAACGCCCCGGTAGTGGGCCTTGGACGCCCTCTAGAGGTGCCTTGAAGCGACTCCGCAACGTAGCGACGACGTAGCGTGACCGGCAAACCGATCTAGAGATCAATGAGCCGATATAGAGCTTGCCGACGGAAGGGTAAACTCTAGAACAAGCTCCGCGAAGACCCGTCGGGAGGATGCACGTAGGGGATCTCTGAGGAACCAGCAGATGGCGCCTAGGATCGCCGATGAACTCGCGGAGAGAAGCACCGAACAGCAACTAGAAAATTAGGGCAGGATGTAGAAGAAGAAGAAGAAGAATGTAAATTGATCGTCTCGATCGATTTATGTTGGATTTGTGTCGATTGATTGGATGACTTCAATCGGCCATAATCCCCTCGCATATATAGGGGGTGGTCTTATCCCGGTAGGAAACTCTCCCAAAACTCGTCCATCAAGTTTCCCACGAATACAATTGCCAAAAACGCGTTTTGGATCGGAGTCGGTTGCGCCCGACACACGTCGAACGCGTCCGACGCTTTCCATCGCGCGTCCGACGCGTGCGTCCGGCGCTCGGACCGCGCGTCGGACGCGTCCGGCGCTGCGTCCGGCGCGCAGCCGAGCGCGCGTGCGTGAAACGCGTCAGGCGCCGCTGGCGCGTCCGGCGCTCAGCGTCCGACGCCCCCGAGCCCACGCGGACCTCTCTGGGGAGCGTCCGGCGCTCGACGGACGCGTCCGGCGCTCCCTAGGCCGCGCGTCCGGCGCTCGGTGACTGCACGGGGTCTCGACCAAGGACCGCGTCCGCGCGTGCCAGACGCGTCCGACGCGCCCAGAGCCGCGTTCGGCGCTCGCTTGAACGCCGAAAACCGCCCGTTCGTCGTGCGTCGATGCATTGATCTTCTTTGACTTCATTGCCATTTTTGGTTGTCAACAGTTATGTAGTAAGATATACAATATGCCTAGCTAGATATCTATATCTCTTATAAAGATAAACCCCATTAGCTATTTTTCTTGTTATGCAAAGTGTCCACATCAACATCCATTAAACCATCCCACTAGAGCATTCAATTATAAAGTGTGCACATCACTATCCACTAACACATGTCATTAAGTTTTCATTCAAACTATTCACAATAGCAAACTACATCATTTATTGATATATATCTAGTTGTTCACATCAAAATGTTAAAAAATTTCCACTAAATTATATTATGATATTTATTCAATCATATTAGTAAATACAAGTAGTATAATTTCATCATCTATTCCCGTAGCAACACGCGGGGCGTCTCCTAGTATCTAAAAGTAAAAACCATGTATCTACAAGAGATAGAACAACTCGACACAATGGAATCAAGGAACTATTTTTTTCTTGAATACGCACGATGGGGTGCGTATCTTTGTATTAGAAGAAGAATAAAATATCAAAAAGTTTGTTCAGAGTGCCGTTGCCGGCCAACTAAGGAAGTACATGTTAGATGCACTTGTGTGGTATAAATTCTAGAGCAAAGTGCACACCCGGTCCTTGTACTTGTGAGGGTGTGTCATCCCGGTCCATAAACTCTTAAAATGACTAATTAGGTCCGTAATCTTAGTTTCTGTGCCATTTAAGTCCAGCTAACTGAATTTTAGTCCGTGGTTATATTTGCAGATCACCCCTCAGATTACCCGTATGGCTCTTGTTCTTGGGCACCGACGCCACATCTTGGTCACCGCCGCCACCGGCCGCCGTCGCATCTTGGCGAGCGCGAGGCTGAGGCCACCGTAGCGAGCGCGGACGAGCAGCAGCCTGTCGCCGTCGGGGGCCACGTCCAGGAGGCGTGCCGGCTGGGCGTACCCGCGGCCAGGTCCATCACTGTCACGCGTTGGCCGGCGACCTGTTTGCGAGCGGCTTCGTGTACGTGCTGTTGAAGTTGCTGCCGCTCGAGGAGTGCTTCAAGGTTGAGGCGTGCAGCGGCTCGTGAAGGTGCTGTCGCTGGAGCAGAGCAGATGCATGCTAGGGGCCTGCTACGTTTCTTATGAATTGGTTCAGAGATCATGTACAGTTCCGATGAATAAAATTTGGTTGAAATGTGAGTGCCAATTGCCTGTGCAAAAAAATATCACAGCTTTGAAACCTGATTGCCAATTGCCTGTGCAAAAAAATTGAGTTCACAATTCAGCAATTGTTTTGACTGAAAGATGCAACGCTCCAGTGCTCAGTCGCCGGTCTCTCTTGCTCCCTGGCGTGGAGGTCCTCACCAACCTCGCGCACCCTCGCGGCCGTGCCTTCGGTTGCCCACCTCGACGCCCTCGACGCGGCCCGCGACGACGAAACGCGAAGCGAATGGGTACGAGCCAGTCGGAAAAAGGAGTATAAGTGCCGATTATAGTAACCTGAAGGGCCTAATTGCAATAAGAAGCCACGTCACCAGTGTTTTTGGACTTAAACAACACAGAAACTATGATTAGAGACCTAATTGGTCGTTTTGAGAGTTTATGGACCGGGATAATACACCCTCACAAGTACAAAGACCGGGTGTGCACTTTACTCTAAATTCTATGACGCTTGCGCTGTCTTCGCTAGTCCGGGACCTTTTATATATTCTGATTCTGATCCTAGTAGGATCGTTTACCCCAATTTGGCGGACCAGGCTGGCCGGTCGTCCATCCTTCATAAAACGCTTTGCTTAAATTCACGCTTCCTAGTTCCATTATTGTCACTTTATTCCTAGATCCTGTACGTTTGTCTAGTACCGCGTATATATGTGCCCCAATTGTTGCCGGTGCCATTTTATATATGTAATTTCTAGTTCTTGTTAGTGGCCTATTAATCATCCTTACGTCAACAGGCCGCAAGTAGGTCCGGCATTTCGTACCCATCACATAAAGAAGAGAGAGATGGAAAAGAAAGCAAAAAAAGATGGAAAAGAGAGGATCGATGACGAATGGTGGCGTGATAGCGTGACGGCGATGGTGGTGGTGGAGCATGCATGGTGCTTCCTGACCCAACCCATCGAGAAACTAAGTCGCAAGATAACATGGCTTTGGAATATGACGACATACATATATATGCATGATTGATGGATAGAGAGATAATACATGGATCAGTGGTGGTTACCATGAGTTTGCTGATGACAGGCACTAACTAAGAGAGAGATACGTACGCATGGCACGTACGGTGTGCAACAGTTACGTGTGTAATACTAGTAGACACTGGTAGAAGTGTTTTGGTCGCCTCTTCTTCTTCTTCTTCTTCTTCTTCTTCTTCTTCTTTTTTTTGCTTTTATTTAAACAAATGATCCCATCGTCTCACTTAGTTCGTGTAAAATGTTATTTTCCTGTACTTTATGTGCTCATCGCAAGTTGTACCGAGAGAGAGAGAGAGCTACTAGTTTATTCTGAAATAAGATCGGGTTAACTAGTCGTCAGATATCGTGTTATCCAATAACACTCGATTACCGGCCGTAACACTCGATTACCGGCCGAACGTGATGTGCTTTTGACATGTATGGACCAAAGAATTGGAGATGACAACTATGCATGTGCATCCACACATCATCACACACAAGGAGACCATTTATCAGTTAGAGGAGCACGCGCCATGCTTCGAGGGCAAGGTTCGAATATGCGCAGATAATAGTAATTCGTCACGGCAGGTCAAGGTACTCCATATTCAACTCACAAAGAACAAACGTTGATGTATACATGCAGCAACTGAGCTTTCTTACCAAAGTATTGGTGAGCAAGAGCTATGTTTTGCTACTTCTAACTCACTGCAAGCAAGTGGCCGGCTTATTATTATTTCCTGATTTTGGCTATATATACTGTTGATTTCATGCTATATGCATGTCCGTTTGAAGAGAATTGGTCCAGTACGTAAGAGCCAACAAAATCATGTTTATCTTAAACTCCTATAAAGCTAATACTCATTAGCCTATTTCTCTAGCTCCTCCTTCCCCCACATCATCCGCTTATGTCATCCAGTAATACCCCATTAGCAAAGCCATATATTAAGTCACTAGTTATTGGCGCGCGCCCATGCGCGCGGTTGTTGGTCATGTTTTATGTCAGCCAAAAAACGAAACAACATTTGCCACAGAAGATATTGGAAGAGAAACCGGCAGATGAGCATCTGAAAACAGAACGCCATGCAGGCATTACATGGCCACACATTAGGCAAATAGTACAGTCTTAATGGAGCAACAGAAATTTCTGGAAACAAAACGTAGAGGCATTACATGGCCACACATTAGGCAAATATGTAGAGGCTTGTATTCTATGGATGGAATCAGCAACTGGCAGAGGAATTTCAAACAAAATGCAACATGGATACTACATGTGCAGCTATTAGTTTAGTAGTACAATGCAGTCCAAACTAAAGACAACGGCTGTCCTAGGCTCTGAGATGGCACTGCACAGTATAACGCACATAGCGGAAGTCACAAAGTAGCTGATGATCAGGTATAGCTCCCAAGGAAAGTGGCATATGCTTCTGATGTTGCCGTGACCTCAGCGCCTGTAATGAAATTTGCACTTTCGATCCGACTCAAAGCTGCAGGATGGGGAGTAATCTGTTTAAATTGTCAAAACAATAAAGGTCAATGCCTGCTATGTCATTGCAAGCATGCTTTAAGAAGTGTGTAGCTGCATCTGGTGATGTACCTGTGAACAGGAAAGGAGGATCCTAAAAGCGAAGGTTACAAGATGAGTAGTTGCTATTCGAGCCATGCGTAAGGTGAAAAGCTGTTGTGCTTATGATGAAAAGATTGCTTGACAAAAAGAAGCATTTTATATTTTCCAAAGCATGGAATACTCGATTACAGTAGCACTACATAGTTGCATATCAACCAAGCGATCTTAGTTCCATAGCAAAATATATGAGTCTACAAAAGTATTTTTTTTTGTAGCTGAATCAATTGTAATATTAGAAATCTGATATAGTTGTCACGAAAGTGATTTTATTAGAAATCTCGAGTATAAGCAAATCCTAAATATTATCATCCAACAGTAGATCTTGCCAAAACAAATATAAAGAAAAGAAGGGAAATCAAATACCTTGATACCTTGCTTTTCTGGACTGCACAGGTAGGCACCTCCTTGCTGCTGGCTGCTCAGCTCAAACACGAACAACAACATTGATCAACCCGTCACTCATAAGGTTGCCCATGTAAACTTTAATTGCCCAGCCACCTACCACACCTTAGCTGCTCACTATTTACAGTTTCTGTTCCTGCAAGCTGTAGGGTAACAAAATCATATTGAAATAAATTGACAGGGTGTATACGTTTTCCGTATGAGCTAAAAGCTCAGGCAGAACAACTTATATGAGAGTCGAGAGATATCAAGCAACATACCTGTTTTCTAGAACTGGTGAGCCTGAGGAATGAGGGGACTGAAGTACCACCGTGAAGTTGTGCTGGCGCTTAAGCAATAACTACCTAAATCATTTCACAGGTTAAGCCATAGACCACGAACATTTTCAGACAAGCAGCAATTAAAATAAACCCTATAGTAGCATGTCACAGGTGAACAGAAACAAAGAATAGCATATACCTTGGTAACTCTTCATCAGGTCTTCCAACAAATACTCAAATAGCACAATAATCAGTTTTGGCCCAGCAGAGAGATAGCATCAATGTTGAAGCCAGAAACCGTTTGTCCCCACAAGGTAATCTGCACCTCAGAAGCATACATCCCGCATTGCCGTAGCAGACCAACATTTACATGAAAATATTTCCTCTACACACATGGGTAACTCAACCTGCATAGAAAAGCTTTAGAGAGTTATCACTGATACCTACCTTTATACACGCAGGAACTACGCTAATTAGGCACATGAACCCTGTTGTTGTGCCCATTAATCTTTTTTTGTCTATAATCATTTTTCAGTCTGAATACAATAGCATATGTACCATCTTTAGGTGTTACTGAATAAATGAATATTTAGTTTTTTTAACTACTGTATAATGAGATTTTATATCATAATGTGTACAATGGTAAGGGTCAGTAAGGAAATGTGCAAGCGTTTCCAGGGATTTTACTCATACGGAAGCCACGACGTAATGTGTACAACGATACAGGAAGCTCATACGGGCGCTCCAAGTTTGTCCAAATCAAATAGGAACTTAAGACTTGGAGCCATGAACCGTGGTGGGCTTTTTATCAAAAACTTTGCAAATGCATGCTGAACTTTGCCAGTAGTTGGCCTCGAGACCTTCACACTTTCTAGATACAAAGAGGTATGGTGTTGAGTGCCTTACCAGCTTAGCCAACAATAGGGAAGATGGTCTGCATTAGCTGAGCACCAGCATGGAGGCCTCCAGCTTCTTGAGACCATCCCTTTTTGTTTCCGGCAACCAAGAGCAAATTAACCAGCTCTAGGTACTTCATAATCGAGGGTTTCTGGTGTTATAAAACTGAAGTGTGAAACAAAAATATCCATAAGCAAAGTACCCAGGTGCAGAGGAAATGTAAATGTCATTAGGTATAGAAAAAATCAAATTAGTATTCTGAAAATGAAGGATAACATCACATTGGTGAAGCTAAGAACAAAGAAAGATAAAATTGCATTTTGCCTCCAACGTAGCAAATGGACAAATATCTGCGTATAAACTAAAATAGAAGAAACAACACCAATACGTTCTAACAAGAAAAGCACAATATATCGGTATGAAACTCTGAAACGTGAGAAGGCCATACCTAAGCAACCACGACATCATCGTAACAAAGGTTCCCTGACCACAGTCCACCTGGTCTCAACCATATCGCAATGAGTCCCAACAATATCGATCACCTGCAGGAAACAAACAAGCAGAACCTGACATTGCGTCTTTAGCTTCCCAGCATGCACGTTCTTCACCAGTACAAAGGACAGATCCGTCCATTCTTCACCAGATCCGTGGGGAAACGAATGGATCCAAGCCATGGAGCCCCAAATCGACCCAGCAAAGAATGGCGATAAGGAGAGACCAATGCTCATGCACAGGAGGAGCAAGGGAGAAACCTAAAGAGGAGGAGCAAAGGAGAAACCGCACCGTCAGGCCGAAATCGCCACATGCTGGAGCCCGCTTCACATACCAGTAGGGGTTAGGGTTCGACCCATCCAGCAAGGTAGTGGGAGGCGCTGCCTGCAGCGCCACAACAGAGCGGAGGGAGGAGGAGCACGGGGAGCGTACGCGCAGAGGCGCGTGGGCCAGCGTCGCCGCCGCACCCGACCCCAATCCTCCACCATGGAACCGCCATCCCCGCCTCCGGCGGGTTCCTGCTTGGTGCTTTGCACAGATCTGGTGAGAGGAGGCTCGGATTCGGCCATGGTGGCACTGGAACCACCAGATCCGCCGGTGTGTTTCTTCTCCAGCTAGAAAGACCGAGCAGACAAGGTTAGCTCGATGTCCGTCCTTGATACTGGAGAGGGAAGGTGAGGATCGAGAGAGAGAGAGAGAGAGAGAGAGAGAGAGAGAGAGAGAGAGCACGTAACCCGCGCAGCGGCGGGTGGTAGCGGCCGACCAGCAGCTAGCTCGCGCCGGGCGGGCGAGACACCCGCTCGCGCCAAGCACCGCGGCCTGAAGACGGGGCGCGGCGGTGCTGGGCTGTCTCGCCCGGGGCCGCGCCGGTGTGCCGCCATGCACTCGCTTGGTTCACGACGCCGCCCGGCCGCGCTCGCGGGCCAGCCGCGCGCCGCGCGCCGGGCCGCCTGGGCGCGCCACCGGCGCCGCGCCGGCTCCGTCCCGCCATGGCCGCCGCTGCAGAGCCGCGCCGCCGCCCGTGGCCGCGCTACGTAGGAGAGAGGGAGGAAGAGGGAGACAGGAGAGGGAGAGGGAGAGGGAGAGGAGAGGGAAGGGGAAGGGGGGCGGGGCCAGCGGGAGGGGCTCGTCTCGCGCGCCGCGGCCTCCCCGCTCGCCCGCGCGCCGCCAGGGGGGGCTCGTCTCTCTCTCTCACCGCCGCCGCGGAACCGCTAGGTCGTCGCGCCGCCCGCGCGCGCGGGTGCCGCCGGAGGAGGAGGGTGAGTGAGGGAGAGAGAGAGAGAGAGAGAGAGAGGAGGAGGAGGCGGGGCGGGGGAGCAGGAGCCCGTCGGGCCTGGAGAGAGGAGGAGAGGGAGGAGAGGCGGCTGTGAAGAGAGTGAGAGCTAGGGTTAGGGTTGAGGCTGAAGGCCGTATATATTCGGTGCTGAGGAGCGATGAGAACCGTTGATTCGTAGATCCGACGAGCAAAAAAATTTCGACCGACGTGGACACGCTCTCGCAGCGTCTTGGCCACACGCTTGGGTATTCTTAGATTAGTGCATGTTGCCGAAGCTATCCATCTCCTATTTTTAGTGCTGATCGGTTTTTTGGTGCTTTACATGACGATCACTTTCGTCATAGACAGTTTTTTGGTGACATTCTCAAAAATCATTTTAGGATTTTTGAAATTTCTGAAAGTCCTAGAGACTGCCAACATCGACAACATGCAATTCTATTCATGTGGACGAGCCACTCAAGATATATAACGACGTTGCATTAATGTGCTAGCAACATGTGCGTGTGTATAAAAGCGATGAAACTATTTTTCACAATAGCTATGCATTTTCACATCTTTTATAATATAATTTAAAGATTCATAAGAGACCATTTCAACAAATTCCCGCGGCAACGCGCGGGGAATTTACCTAGTTATATACACTTAGGTAAAACTATATTTACTACAAAGGCCCCGGCCCCCTGTGGCACAGTGAAGCCATATTTTTAGGATTTTAGCTTTTACAAGCAGCTTTTTAGGTGGAGTCGACCAGTTTTGGTTAACCCTATTTGGAAAACAGCTTCACAAGGTAGATAAAACAATAAAATTATTAGACAAGCCTTTCTTTTTTTTTTTTCTTTTCTCCCTTTTTCTCAATCTTCTCAGATGACTTTCTCTTCTTCCTCCTCGTCGAATCATCCCGATGCCGATGTTGATGCTAGTGCCCACTCGGTGCTCGCCCTCATGTAGCACCCAGCCACGGAGGCCGCGAGCCCCACTAGCTGTGAGCCTCGAGACCTGCGTGCCCGGCAGCCACGCCTCCGAGGCCGTGCACCACATTAGCTCTGCCTAAGTTCGGCGGCTACATCTCGTTCCCCAATATCTGCAGCTTCCCGACAATGGCGACGGTTGTAGGTTCCCTGGTCGATTTGCGTCCATGGAAGCGGCAAGCAATCGAACCAGCGCCCATGCTTCGGAGTCTATGTGCCAATGCCTATGGCCTTGAACGTCTGGCCCGACACTCATCCTCCTCGCGATGGTGGCATCAGCTCTCTCGGCGGCATGAGCTCTCCTCGATGTCTACCTTCTCCTTTCTGCTCGTGTCTTGGCAGCCATGTGTGGCCCGTCGGCGGTGCCTGCTCATGCCCTAGATACCGCGACCCTCTTGCGTAGTGGCCTCCAACGCCTAGTCCCAGTGGCCTCAACACGGAGAGCCTCAGCGGTGACACCCACCGGCGCATGCGCCTACCCAAGAGTAGAGGCACATGTAGTTAGCAGGGCACATGCGGTCGATCTTTAGTCGATCTTTAGGGTACACTCGGCCTCACATGTGGGAGATGAAGTTACGATGAGCTACTTTTCCAACTTCATCTCAAGTCATCCTTTTGTGAGAGAAAAATAACAGCTCAACCTATAAAGTTGTTTTGAAAATGGGTGTTTGGCACAAAAAAACTCATGAGGTGTTGAGAGTTTTTCCAAACAGTCCCATAAGTTTTCATGGTTGACTTTTAGTACTACATCATATTCTTAACCCCTGGGTCCTAGTGTAGCTTTGAGATGTGTATGTGTGTGTCAATGTTTAGGGTTTGCGGAATATATTGAGAAATTACTCGATCAAACTGACCCTCGGTCAAAGCACCGTAAAATTCATCATATATCTTTGAAGGGACAACCTGGCCTCTTAGGATCCTTTCATTTGGGCTGAATCGGAATATAGGCTTCACGAACAAGACTATTTGGATTAGAATTGATATTCCACTACTTGTTCCAAATCTTAAGTACAACCTGTGTCAAATTCAGAGGGTAAGATTCATTACCACCCCCGCGGCCCGATGCCCCGATCTCCACTTGTCTCTTGCAAGTGTAGACTCCCCCCCCCCCCCCCCCCAACAGAAAAAAAGGGCTGCCATCAAGCTTCTGCCGATGGTATGTGATTCTTAATTCTTAAAACAAGATTCAGTTCCACAGAAACAAACAGGCCAAGAAGAATCCACACCCACTAGCCTCAATTTCTCTAACGTTGGACAAGGATCAGAATGATCCGTTGGCCTAGACTGGGCCACACAGTTAGAATTTGAGTGATCTACGTTCAACACGACAACACAAGAACCCTGTCATAGAGAGCATGTCGATCTTGAGAAGTATATGTAGTATATATGCGTTAACACCGGTGTATATATGCACAAATAAAAGAAACAAGGAGGAATCACTCTATGTGCATATACATGTCACACATCTTGTCATCAACGACAGCAACAAAAAGCACCAGATGGGGTGAAGGTGATCAAACAACAGGAGCCGGCCGTATATGCGAAACAAAAGCATGGCACCGTGGGGGCAGTGCAAAAGTCGCTCCTTTCCACCCGGCGTCGCCCCCGGATAAGAAAACTACGGCCATTAGTTTGGGAGGCCAACCAAACCATCCATTGGATGTCACAAAAGGTTCCAACCAGTTTGTGTTTTGGTCCTCTCCCTCCCACTATGGTTGGAGGTAGTAGCCACACTCACTCAAAGCTTTCCTTTGCAATTTCTCGAAAAGACATCCCGACTTTAGTAACTACCTTATGGCCATCAAAGGAAAGGAAACCTGCTCATTACTACCATAATACTTAAAATAAAGCCATTAAAGATGCTGGACGAACAAGAGATCAATTATGCTACCAGCTGGAACCGAAAGCATAAAAAGAGATCCTGAGATAGTTGAGGTACAAGACTATGATGTATACAGTACGTGTCTCAATTCTTGCTCATGGGTGAAACCCAAGAAACCATATATTCTCACCGTTCCTCATAGAAATGTTTCGCCAAAATATTCATTAGGCAGAGATTCCAGTGATTATTGACGTGGAAGCAAGACACGTTTCTGGCTGCCACCTTAAGAAACTAGCCATCTGCATGGAAGTTAACAAATTTTAGAAAAGAAAAACAAACCTGTACTGAATCTGAACAATCTTGCCAAATTGGGTTGCGCCAATATTAACGATTTTCACAAAGAAATGGAATCTATATTTGCTTGAATATGTTGCTAATGTTCACCATGCAAAAACATGAAAAATCCCTTGTGAGGCTCACCAAAAGATCTTTTGCTAACTGCATCATGCACTAAACACTAGTTAGCCTGTGATTTGGTGGTCTATGTTTAGTAAAAGGTATCGTGCGGGGAAGAGAAAGAGAAAGTTGGACTAATACAGACCGTATACTGTGTGCCACTTTGACGTCAAATCATGCTTAACAGACTAATCAAAACGTGGCAAGTTGCTTTGCTTCCGATTGGTAGGCTCGATTGTTATGGTTTTCTAATATATATGGAGAGGAGGTGGAGAGAGTAGTGGGCACTTGCGTCATCTCCAACGTCCCAAAGCGTATTGCTTTCGATCTCCTGATCTTTTCTGCCTTTTTATGCACCTTGGTTGCGTTGTTAAGGTAAGCAACAGGGCTACGTCTAAGTTGAATGAGCTGTGTAGTACTATTGCTGAGGTGTCACGCCATGTCAAATGCCTTTTTCCTGATGGAATAAAGCGATCGCTCATGTCGTGTAGGCCATATGCATGGCAGACGTGGCGACAAGGACCTGCATCCGAGCATATTTAGCTAGGCTCGACTGCATGTTTATTAAAAGAATCCCATTAGCCATTAGGGGTGACATTTTAGAATTGTTTCAAGTCAGCAGTTTCAAGGTTAGACACAGAATACATTTACATGTAAGTTTCAATGGTATCGAAGCAATGGTGCAAGGAGATTTATCTTGAGAGGCTATATTTATGGATATATTAGGTGGTAAAATTTTTGGAGTTGGCCAAAAGTCACTACCAGCCGGAACCTAACCGCCTCCGCTTAATTGTTATTGTTGCGCAAACAACAGCCTTCAAAAATCAAATATACTCCATCCGCTTCAAACTATAAAGTCGCTTTGATTTTTTTTTTGGTTTATTCCTTTTGTTATATATCTAGACATATTATTATACTTACATGTATAGCAAAAATAGATGTACCAAAAATGAAAGTGCCTTATAATTTGGAACGACATATTGGAGGGAGTAAAAAAACAAGAAGGGGTCACCGAGCCCGTCGGTGCATCCACGACCAACTTGGATGCATGCCACCCCATGGTGAAGTTAGCCATTGAGGAGCCCAACACTGCATCTGCAATGAACTTGCCATGGATCCACCGAAGAGATTGCTGCTGCATCTAAGAGTGGATATCGCCGCCACCAGGATCCGCCTTCACCTCAGGGGGCCATGCTTCTAAGGGAGTGGAGTGGTTGGAAAAGAGTTAGAGGAAAACCCTAAGTCATCTATATCGTCGGCTCTATTAATGGAGGCGGCCCTCTTAAGAGGTTTTTCTCTAAAAATAGGCTTTATTTTCGTAGGCATGCCCTTTTTGATATTTGTCTCTGTTAATAGATTTTAGGAGGCCATATAGTTTGCTAGCCTGTCTTGATTAATTAATTGTTCATTTAAATATATATGTTTACTTTTTATGACATGTCATGCGCCTACATTTATAGGTTTAGTTTCTCTTGAGATCTATAATAGTGTAAGTTTTTTTACACCAAAGTATGCAGCAATTTATTCCAAATCAAATAAGTTCAATACCTTATTGTTTTTTAAAAGACGTTTATCAATATCAACAACAGTAATTTGGAGCATATAGAAAGTTTTTATTATTAGTGACATGAATTTTTACAAGACAGAACTTTACTATTACTAACTAGAGGAAGCACCATATTAATTCTCATGAGATGAATTAAAGAAAAGATAAATTCTAGATTTTGTAAAAAACATAAACATCCTATCATCAATTCGGTAGCTTAGTAATTACTGACAACAAGCCATGGGTTCACTCTATTTTGTAAAACGTATCCCTCTTTATCACCATGAAAAAGATCTAATGTAACTCTAAATTTGTAGCTAGATTACACATATTATACCATTGTATAACAATAGCCTAATAATAATAACTCTAGGATATTTACTTAAAATTACCCAATCCATTATGAGAAATAATTTGTAGTTAATTTATGACTAAATTATTTTTTTGAAATATATTTATGTCTAAATTATCTATATATGATCGTTAAAAATAATCAAAATCAATAAATAATTGTACACTAAATTAACTTCATTTGTCATTAAGTAGAAAGCACTTCTAACACGTTGGTTAGCCATGTAAGTAAACTTACTAGTCCATGTGAAGCACAAGTTGTTGGGATTAGTAAATCTAAATGTTTGCTTCGATTTGTTGCTTCATGAAAATTTTTGAACGAATTTGAGTTATGATAACAAGGCGACCTTGTTTGACAGAGATTTAGCTCAAGAAATCCATATTTATATAGCTCAAAGAAATCTTGGACATGAAGCTACAAGTACAATTTAAAGCATCCGCCAAGCTAAAAATGTGCCAAATAGGTAAAACATATATTTCATTATAGAAAATTGGGCAAACCACCGAGGGCTGACCCTAATCTCTCAATGGCATCGATGAAGCCAACCAACGACACCCCTATCGCCAACTATGTGAAGCGGAGCAATAGTTAAGGCGACTTCCACCACCGCTCTCGGCCGCTTCCAACGCATAGTGGTCTCCTATCATCACCTCGGTGGGTAGCACCACCGCTCCCATTATCTCTTCATCACGCGATTCTCTTTTGGGCATACCTATAGGATTCGAATATTCCTTCTCTAACCGAACCTTGCTAGAGATGGTGGAGGCCGTTAGCACTATTCTCATCCTAGTTCAAATTTATAGTCCCTATATCAAAAAGAATGCAATTATGGTTTGCATGTCAATTAAAGTGGTTTATTTGACCAAATTTCTGATTAGTAATATTCAAATTTATGGCTCCAAATCAATTTATTATAAGAATATATTTCACAAAAAAATCCAATGGTTTTGATATATCATAAATATTTATATATTTTTATTTATAATTGTTCAACAATAAAACATGACACGAATTACAACTTTTTTAGGATGCAGGAGTACTTCTTTCGTCTCATTTCTTTTTCCTCATGGACTATCATTTGTTCCGTCTCAGAGATTCTTCTTAGTTTCGACGTGTGTATGCTTTAAATCAGATGAATCTCGAGTTAAACTTGACTGGAAAAGCCTCGCATGTACGAGTACTATGGCAGTTGACTGTGAGACACGACAAAGTAGAACCTCGGTGACGCCGGCTTCGCAGCGGGCGCATCCACACCGTGGAGCCCGGTGATGGGCCCGTGACGTGCCTGCCCGAACAGCGACGTCAACGGACGCTTGCCGCGCCACGTTGCTTGCCGCGCGGGGCCGCCCACGAGCAGCCGGGTCCTTGGCATGCTGAGCGGGGCGCTCGCCACGTTGGGGAGGGCCCGTCGAGCCGCGAGGCAGCAGACTCCCACCGGCTACATGCTGGCATGTTGCCCACTGGAACGGGCGTCTGGTATTGGGTCGGGGAGCGTTGCTTGCCCACTCTCTTCGTGACATCATTGTTCCTTTCCGTCGGCATTGTCTCGTCAAACCTCAGGATTGCTTGGTGCTGGAACCAGCGTAGCAAAACACTTGATAGGAGATGCATAAACAAAACACTTGATGTATCTATATGGTCATATATGTACGTAGCCCTTCATTTCTTATTGGCAGCTTGCCTTCGGAAGACCCAGTGTAGCTCGATACAGGAGATGATCAGAATTCATAATGGCATGTGTGATTTCATCATTCAGCGATAGTTGAGTTACAATCTTGCCATTCTGTTTGGCGAAGGATTTTTTTGCTATCTTTATTGAAGAACCATTTAATGTGAGGTAATAACGACTAAAATTGATTAATTACTATTTCCTTCATTTTAAGTACTATTGATGTTTTAACTTCTCTAGATATATGATTTTTGTTATGCATTTAGATATATACAATGTCTAAATATATATAAAAAATAATACATTTTAAAATGTTAAAATGTTTTATAATTTGAAACGAGTGCTATAGATACAAAAATGTAGGTATTGATCATTTGCATGTAGGTCTTATGTTGGTACAAAAGATGAAGATAAGACCTATGATATTTCATTAACTTGGAAGACAACCTTAGGGTTCCAGATCATAAGGATGGAAGCGGACATGAATGTGTACCAAACAAAGTGTACAAGAGGGAGAGGCACCCCCAAAAGTAATTATGCATAACCAACCCTTATAGTATTAGTTAAGTTCATTGTCACCAAGTTCTATGTCAAAGTCTAATTTCATTTCAACTCCCACGCATATTTGGTACTTGTAATGTATGGTGTGTTTGGTGTTTAGTCCATGAACTCGTAACATTGCAATTTTGAGACCTGGGCCTTCTACCGACTTTCAGTTATATATCCACAACACTTCGCCAGTGCTACCTTGCCTAAATGGCACACCAACGTGTCATGCATTTTTGCTATAGAGGAATGATAGAGGATGGAAAAGTTTTGAGAACTAGTGTGGAATCAACTCATTTAATAAGAACAAAAATATGCATATAAAGTTAGCGATATAGACACATCTTAGTGCACATAAAGATAGCCTATCTTCAAAAGATAGGAATTGGCTAAACAAAAAGTGATTTTAGTGTGGAATGGTGAAGGTTGTGTGGCCAAAATTATGGCATTATCTCAACTATGTCCAAGCGCATTTAGATGTTGGTCCCAAATGAACTTTTAGGTTTAAAATGATGTTAACCAGAGCAACTTCTATTCAAAGGGACCATTGGCTTTAATTCTAGGTCAATTTCAATGGCGTGAGGACCAACAAGTGCTTATAGTGGGCGCTTGTCAAACCTTACAGACCGCGACAATGAAACTCTTGATGTCTTATTAATGGACTACGTTGTTTTAGAATTGGGTCTAGAGTTAAAGCTTTATTTACCGAGACATCTTGAGCTTTAATATGGCGATATGATTCTTCTTCATGAGAAAATTGGGGTAAAATTGAATTCTACTTTCCATTGTTTGTAAAAGGGTTTGGACCCAAAATGTTGACTACTTTTTTTTCTTCGAACACACTTCATACTAAAACTTTGTTTACATGGGTGTCCTTAAGGCAGGTACCACCAGACAAGCATCTATGAAATTCTCTTACCACTATGTCTACATATTAGAGCGTAGCACAAATTGATGCAATTTGTTTAGCTTCTCTTGAGACAAGGGTTGCACATGTGTCCTTAATGT
>JAENPR010002885.1:0-36961 GCA_018135685.1 Themeda triandra | reverse complement strand
ACAATCTATGTTTAGCGTGCACTCGCAACAATTTAATAATACCTATGCCACTTTTAGAATTTCAGTATTGTCATCCTTTTGTCAATAATTTTACCACTTTCACAGATTATTAACAGGGCCACCTCAATGATAAGTGGGCTGACACTATTTTAGATTAGCCAACCTGCTGATCGCAGCTTCAAATACTATTATGTGATGATGTCAATGCATTTGGCATGAACATGCCATATGTTGTTTGCTTTGCTACCTTAATATTAATTAGCTATTGCTCAAAAAGTTATAGCTGAATCTTAGACTAGCAACTTTCATGTTGGGCATAGCTTGTTCTTTGGAAGAAGGTATTTCAGTGAATGAATAATGCACAGTTTTATTCACAGTTGTCTACATATATGGGAATCATATGATAAGACATTTTTTTGTCCATAGCGAATGGGTTTTCTACTTACCTATTACATAAACAAATTATTAGGACTGTTCCAAACATGAGCGTTTGTACCACTTTCACCATGTATAACTATCTATCTGTTATTTGCTCTGCCACTATACTGAATTTTCATTTGTACATTTACTTGTCTTAGTTCGAGCCAACATGCACCGACGTCATAGAAACCCACTTTAGAACTTGGTTACAAGTTGTTGTTTCAAGCTCAGGGCACAATGCAAGTTGCTGGAATTTCATATCATAGATCAAAAAGCATCTACTTTACAGCCAGAATTTCACCTTTATATGTTGCTGCACTACCCTTTTGTCAGAGCATCAGAACCTTAATAAAACCCTGCCCTGCTAAATATTTGCAACTTTACCTGTTTTTGAGATAATAATGTTCCTAGAGCGACACCAAATTTCAGGTTAATCAAAGATTTGCCCCAAAGGTAAGACATGTTTGCTTCGGTATCACAGATATTGATTGCCCTTCACATTTAATGAGATTATGAGAAAACATTTGCCATATTTAAACAGCTATGCTTGATTTAGTATAAAAGGTACTTGTTAAACACAGCTTATTTCAATGAATATATATGTTGCAACATAACATATGTTTGCTCTTGCAGGTTAGTCATACAAAGTTGGCGACAAAATTGATAGCGTAGTGACTGGCAGGATGGAGGAGATTGGTCAGGGTGGAGGAGCGAATCAGGCAGGGAAGTGTACCGGAAGTAGTTCAACATTGTTTGTGCAGGTGTTGTAGATTTAGTTGCAGATCATGTTGTGTGCAGAGTTAGTATGCATGCTTAGCTGCATATATGATTAAAAATGAGGTCGATCGAACTAAGAGGAGCATCTATCAGTTTTAATTCCATTTTACACCGCATCTTAAATTGGAGACCTTGGTTGATGAGTTTGCATGAAGCATTAATAGGCAATATTCTTACTGTCATCTGCTCTTCATTTGAGTGTTGCAGTAGTAGTTCATTACCATTTGCCCATCTCTATCTTAACTGTTGAAATCCATCAACTGGCCTATTTCTTTTCTTTGACTCCACTTCATTTTCTCTCTTGCAGTGGCTGTTTGGGATGCAGATGTCAACATACCGTCTATACCTTGAGTGCTACTGGTTCTGTGATGACTTTGAAGTCTACAAAGAAGGCTTGATGCACCTAGGAGCTGATGATTCCTTTTAATAGCTTGTGTTTCCTGTAAACAAGAGCACACTTGCTGTCTTAATTGGGCAGTTTTTGGTATTCTGTGTGGCCATGTACCAGTGAGGGTTAGAATTAGAAAGATGCTATGTGCAGAAATTTTGCTATTCTATTTCTTCAATTTCGTCCCATCTGTACTCACCTTCAAAAGTTTTATGCTGATTTGTATATCATATCAACAAGCTGTTGATTCTCACCATACGATTGTTTCTGAGATTCAGTTTGTATTTTGTATGTGTGACGGAGGGTTACGTAAAGAAATTATTTGGTTCCAGTTATCTGAATTCAGGATACCTGTTCAAATTGAATGTAGCTCAATGGCAAATGGCAAATCTGTGCCAAGTGGCTGGGGAGCTACTACTCTGAGGCTGCATCTCCTGAAAATTTTGCAGCGACTGGTTTTTACTTGCAAATCGCTTACTGGATGGGAACCTGGTAGGCAAAAGATGAGATTTGCTCATTGGTTCCGAACCCCAAAGATATATGAATGGATCTTTTTGGGTTGTCAGCTATCAGTAGGAAACACATGCAAACACCAATTGGCTTGGCAATTAAACAAGTATACGAGTCCAGTAAGGTAATCAATCACCAGTTCAGTCACCGGAAGGCCATCCGAAAATGAGCATGTATTCCGATCAACTCAAGGCCATATAGTCATCTAACCCAACCACTAAACAAGGAGATCAGCAAAGCAATCAAATCCGTATATGTGACAATTACTTGCTTATATTCATTATATCAGGAGCATTGCAAAATATTTTTACTACAGCCGCATAGGGGAGGATACACTGACAAACCATTTTCATCACCACTTAGCAAAGGGGGGATACAATTGGTTTTGATAACCAATCTACTACTTCTATATAGACAAACCCCACTTAGGGAATTCTCTGTGATCTCCTTGCGCCATGTCATCAGCATGTCCCCACAAGTCTACAGCCGCACAAAAACTGCAATCTTCCACTACGTCTCATTTATTCGTTGCTCTGAACGCCTCATTCATTCGTTGCTCTAAAGCATTGACAAGCAATGACTACTACCATACGCATGCAGCAAATGGCACCCGCAGCAAATGGCACCGAAGAAACTGAAGAAACGGGCTCTGATGTGAAACTGATCTCCACCGAGATTGGCACCGAGAAAACTGAAGAAATAAAGAGGCATTGGGCTCTGATGTGAAACTGATCTCCACCGAGCTATCAGGAGCATGTCATCACCAACACCTCCATAATTAGTGGCTTTTCGTATGGGCGCAGCACCAGCACTAGAGCTGCCGGGTCCCCTACATAACAGACTACGTGTGATGGCTTCTATCCCACATTCCCACCCATGCTGCAGACCTGCAGTTAGGCATCTCTCTCCCCAGGCCCTGCCCCATCATGAGCATCACTGCTGTGAGTTGACACCACTCCAGGTTCAGATAACAACCCTGCTAATCCCTTTCTCTCAACCCCTTTACATAAGTTCATAATTGGCAATAATTTTCATCGGCTTGATTGAGTATATGGTCCTCAGGTCCTGCACAAACGCCTACTTTGTTTGCTATCTTTTTCCCTCTTGGACATGCAACCAATTTCTACCTTTCTTGCCATAAGCTTTATCATGCGTTTTCTATTCATTTTCATGCGGATATTCTCCAGACCACAACGCCGGGCAAGGTTGCGCCGAAGATCCCCAGCCATAGCAGGGGACGGGGATGGGTGGAGGGCGGCACCAATGCGGCTTGCTCTGGAGAAGCCTGCTGCGCCGAGGATCTGCATTAGGAGCCAGGGGAGGGGATTGAACCGGCTTTGGAAGGAACTACCTCCGAGTCTCCGATGAGCGACGAGTTAGGACGTGTCGAATTAAAATGCAAGAGGTCTGGACCTGGGAACTTTCAAGCGGAGAGGTGGGCCTCCAAGCCAGCGGAGTAGTACGTTAATATATTATGTGAAACTTTAATTGCCAATTTCTTAGCAGCTACTATCATATATTATATTTCTGAAACAATAGTATATACTTTTCAATGATCAGTTTTTTTTTTATATGATGCAGAGTGCTACAAAGTTCAAGCATGGATAACCTCTTTCATACCCGCAGCAACGCGCGGGGAATCCTCCTAGTTATTATTACAAAGACAACCACAAAATCACACATATGTCGCTCGTCTTTGCCTTCCATTGCCAATTCTTCAACCTTTCTTATCTTCCTTTCTGCGGCATCACAGATGCTCCTTAGCCCTTGCCTTGTCCTAGATGTTGCACATAACAATGAAAGTTAGCAATTGCACTGCTGAAAAGTGAAACACAGCCTATGTAGTTGACGCAGAATAGTAAAAACGAAACCAATTGTGTTTCTAACCCAATATAAACTTACGCACAAGCCAAAGTTCAAGGTGTCTCTCAGTCGCCCATTGTCCTGTTAAGCCACAAGGAAAATGTCAGTCCTCCAAAGAAAGTATTGAATGCATGCAACAAAACATGAGATAGTATTAGATTTGTGCTTTGTTTACATTTCTTGCCTGTAACCATCTGCAGAAATATGTTGAGCACAAAGACCAAACGAGATTAGAATGCGGAAAGAGAAGTCAACATTTGAGCAGTGATAGTGCCAATGATCCACACTGTATCTACAACTAATAGTCATTAGATACATAGAAAAATGACATCCGACACTGATAGTATTACAAGCATTTAAAAAAGGAAATGCACTATACAACAGATGGGAGCTTAGCTCTGATGCCTACGGCTGAAGCTCCTGGACAAGGAGCGCAATGAATAAATAAATAACAGAGGATAAAACAAGAATGATGAAGAACAGAAACATATTTCATATTTGTACTGAATCATTCTCAAGTGGGCTGTACAGCTGCTTTTCACTAGAACAATGTTTGAACTTACTGAAACACAAAAGTTGCTATGTGCATATATACTTAAAAGTAATTAGCATGTACAAGCATGCAGTCTGTCATCAACAAGGAAGCAAGTGTACAGTGTGTCATCAACATGCAACCAAGCGTGCCCAGTAAACAGGTAATGGGAATATATATAGATGAAAAATGTGTAAATATCCGGTGAATTTTCAATAATATATTCTCCACACCACAAAAGGTTTCCTAATTTAGTAACATAACAGTAAGCTCAAGAAAATATGGAAAAACATGACCTTCTATGTGGGCGGTCCTGGGGAGTATAGGTTCTTTGAAAGAGAATGCCTTGGATCTGCAGACACATAAAACAAGCAAAGAGAAAAAGAGGAAAAAGAAATAAATAACATATGTATATTATCAGGAAAAAGGAGAACCAAGAAGCAACTAAAAATATCAGAACTCTGAAAGCCAGGATGAATCAACAACATATGTATATTATATCAGGAAAAAGAGACCGAGAAGGCACTTAAAATATCGGAACTGTATGGTGACAGCCAGGATGAATCAAAGATCTAGAATATGCAATTTTAGTTCTTAACCACAATAATTTTATCACATGCTGATACATAAATAAAAACCCAAGCATTTTCTTGAACCAAGCATACTAGTTTCAGTTGCAGAGAATTATTATTAAAACAATAACCGACAGTTTGTACAATTAACAAGATATGCTCAATCATTCTATAGACATGTACACAAAGATCAAACCTGAGCATTGTAAGCATTCATGGTCCTCACTGCGGCATCCTTCCTCTCTGCACCTGACGCACTCACCAAGGTACCTGCCAAATCATCATGAAGAGAAATCAGATACGAAGACACGTGCAGTAGGGGATAAAAAATCCATGGTTCACGAATTCATATAGCCTTCAAACTTCTAGTACAAGAAACAGAACAGAGCATTATGTCACAACTCACAACTCCCCTGGTACCAACAAATGTGGTAGGAACAAATGAATTGAAGGTCCAACTAATAAATCAATTTGTGGTTTCAGAAATAAATATGTTTCAGATGTGGGAACAATTATTGTTGGAAAACTGAAATTTGAAGTAATGTCTGGCATTGTGAATTAAAAAAGCATGCAAACACTCTAGATTAATGATGCCAGTATGAAGGAAGCTGAATTGGCATCGAGGCATAAAACTATTTTCCACCACATGGCCTATATGCATTGTATTTAACAGCAGTAGGTTGCATGACCAAACAAGCCATTGGGGAAAAGGTAGCTGACAGCAGATTTAGTTAAAACCTACACTCACAAACAGAAGTATCAAAGCAATATGGTATATAATCTAAGAAAAATGTCACGGAGAAACAAAAATTAATGCCAGTAGCTTGATAGTTGAACATATAAAAATTATTAGCAATTGAGCACTGTTTCACCTTATGCAAAATCCAGGGCAATATGACCTGACCCTAAATCCCCCAAGGTGAGACAGGCATTGGACAAACAGAAGAAATTTGGTTTTATTGTAGAAGCAAAGAATGCATCTAAATTGCTATCGGCCCACTGTGACCGCTGCTACCGCATAAAGCGCAGGAGTGGTAATGGAGAAACATCGTAAGAAATAGTAGTAGAATTATTGTAGAGACAAAGAAACTAACATTCTGACAGTGTAAAAAGAAAAACAAAATCTAACTGTAATGTGAATCTAACCTGCAGCACCGATGCCTTTGCAGAGATTACACTACTACTGAGTAAAGGCAATCCATTATTGAAAGTTGCAGGGAATCGATCGATTTAATCAGGGATGGGCTAACAAGGTACAAACATCATCCATTCCATCACTTTTAATCACAGACCATCCAGCATCAGCAAGTCCATTGAGGGCTTCTTTAAACCTCTGAAAAAGTAAAAAAAAAAAAAACAAGAAGTACAAATGTAACTAAAGAATATTCATGATATGAACAATCAGAAAGACGTCTGTACTGTTCAAGAACCCAACCTGGCAAACATGAAGGCAATTTATGAATTGAGAGGAATATGTACAGAATATGCTTATGTGAGAATCAAAAAGGGACAAATGAACGAATAGTTAATCCACAAGCACCAGAGAACTGATGGTGCAAACCTGAATGTAAAATTAGAGCATGCCATCATATCCAACTAACACCCAACAAAAAGTAGAAGACATCCATTCAAAGAGCACTCATATTTGAGTGACCAAGCAGAGGTCCTTCCCAAGGATTTGAGGGACCTTTTTCCAGAAAGCCAGACACACACTAACAGCATCCCCAAAGTTAATAATGTAATCATTCATGTAGGATTACTGAGGTCAGCACAAACTACACATAATAATATTGGCCAGGTCACCACAAGATTTCTAGAATACAATTGTCCCACAGAATCAATAAATTTGGGAGACCATACCTAAAATGTTGATACAAGGGTGAAAGATTGCACTAACGATAGAGCCAAATATGCATGAAGTAATTTTGGACCAACCAGCAGGCAAGAGAAATGAGTAATTCACTGTATCAGAGAAAAATGAGTGTTACCAAGTTTAGTAATGCATGGCATTATATTTGAATAGGGAGAGAGGGATTCCAGCCTTCCACCACTTCTTTTTGGTTTATATACATCTGAATGCAGAGGTGTTTAAGATTATGGACCTGTACAACAAAATTAGCAACTGGAGTTAAATGAGTCATCTTATCAATCCATGAGAACAGATCGAGACAAACTCTTTGAGCTTTCGGAAAGACAGATATTAAGCACAAGTTCATCACATGATACAAGATTAAGTGGTTTTGGTTTCCTGCAACTCAGGAAGCACCTCACGTGCCATACCCTCAATTTTCCTTCGAAATCTAGATTACCAATTTCAGTATAATCCCAGAAATCAGACAATTGTTTGAGAGGAGCACACACAAGACAAGTGGGTACAGTATCAACAATCAGCAAAGGGGATCATGACGAACACCGAGAACATGCTCATCCAGACGGCAGAGGTGAAATGCAGTTTACTGCAAACTTGTAAACTGATGGGCGACATGGATCTTGTTGGCAAGGGGCTCCAACACTAGCTATCACATTGGGCAGACCCTAGTGGAATCGAAATTGTGCACATATGGATACAATCAAACAAAGCAACGCAGCCTAAAATCAATAGAATCTACAAACGTATGCAATCTGGCTAATGTGGCCAATAGATCGCAACAATAATCAATATTTCAACATACGGGAGTCAAACAGCTACTAAAATCCATAAAGCCAGTCAGACAAATGGAATTAACTAAATTTCTGATGAACAACTAATCCATAATCAGGGCCATAGACCGTAAGCAGCTGCAACATACCGTGCTGTGCTCATGGTGACGAGCCACACCCGGAGGCATCGCCACCATGGGGATGGAAATCGCAACCTGGTGGGTGCCGCCGCCGCCGGAGACCCACGACTGCACGACCACGCCGGTGAAGCAGAGATGGGGCGCCCACGCTGTTGGTGAGGGGGAGATGGATCTCGCGGCCGCTATCATCACAGGGGAGCACCGTCCGCCTGGGAGGGACATGTCGCGGCCAGATGCAGGGGAGGGGCCCTTCTGTCGCGGCCACCACCAGAAGGCCATCCGGAAGGAGAGTGGCGATCTGGTCCACCGGTGGAGGGGGAAGGGACAGGGGCCGCCGCCGCCAGTGGTCGTGGAGGGCGCCGCCGGTTGTGTGCCGCCGCAGCTGCCCTAACCGAGCCGGCGACGTCAGGAGCGCCAGGAGACGGAGCGGAGGGGGTGGGGGAAATAGAAACCGCAAATGAAACGTGGGCGGGGGAGCTTACGTGCTCAGCTCGGGTAATAGGAGGTGGGAGCGGGGAAACCGGCGTTCGGTCCCAGCTGACACGGGTGTTTCCGGCGGCGGTTCCCGAGCCATGGGTGGGCGCTCACCGGTCCGTCACCACCCCGCCCCCGCCCAAACGCCCCCCCCCCCCCCCCCCCCCCCCGGGCGGCGGTTCCCACATGCTCGAGGCTCGAGCTATAGCGCCCCCACCCACCCACGATTGCTCTGCGGTTCCTATTTTCTCACCTCGACCGCTCCCCGGCCGGCCGGGCGTTATCGGCCGTCGCTCCCCATCGCCCCACACCGCCGCGGCGTCGCCTAGTGCTGTGCGTGCGTTCTCGGCGCCCTTCCCCCGGTGTCCAGCCTCCCACCCTACGACGACGGAGCGGCCCCCATGCATCCTGGACGCCGCATGGCAGAGGGCCGCGGGGTCCCGGTTCCAAGCGACGGTGTGGGGCCGAGGAGAGGCAGCAGGAGGCGCCAGGTCGCAGGAAAAGTCGGTCCACGGCGCGTCGCGCCGTCACCCGCATCCGAGAAAGCCGGCAACCACCATGTCCTTGCGAGCGCGGCCACCACGGTGACGGCGGCGCGGCTCTGCTGCAGGACCTCGCGCAGCCTAGGCCTCTCGCGGCTGCGGATCCGCGAGCACCAATGGTTGGGCGGGGTGGAGGCGGTCACACCGGCCGGCGGCGGCTGCTAGCGCCTGCGCCCGGCCTCGCGTGCGCCAACGCGGAGGCATCGGGGAGGAGACTCTACGACCAGCAGCAGCTCGACATCGGTGACGGCCCTACTCGCATCCGCGCCGCGGCCTCCCTTCTCCGGCGTCGCAGCACGAGGCTCGGCCCCCAGCAGTTCCGCGTGCCACGCGAAGGAGATCCGCGGCTGGATCCACCACGAGATGACTCCACCATGGTCGATTTGTTCAGCGTCTCATGGAACAGAGTACGTAGCTGGCTAGTTCTCGATTTTGTTTTGTGTTCATCTCTTTAATGTATTCTTCTGATTGTTGGGGCTTCAGGAGATTTGACCTCACGGCCTTGGTGTGCACTGATTGATGAGGAATCTGCATCAGGTGAAACGTTGATTAATCTGCACACATAATTATGGTTCAATTGCAGCAAGGTGAGTTTGTCTCAGCTGCAATGCTGGTTCAATGCAGCTTTCAGTTACTTGTGGGGAAGGATTTGGTGCTGTAATTCCCAACCAGTAGTGTTATTCAGAATATTATATGTTGCTAGAATCAAACCGAAGTTCATTGAAACATTCATCTGGCTTTAGATGATTGTTCCTGTAATTAGGATTATCGCATACAAATGCAAACATGGCCTTCATTTTAATTAGAATATATATATATGCTTTAGATGTTTAGTATTTGACTCTTAGTTAGATAGTTCCATCCCATTTTGTTTCATATTTCCTAGGATTGATGATCACAATGTTTACAAACTCTTTATCAACTTGACATTTCATCCTTTTATCTGAATATCTTATAATGTTTAGCTTTAGTGCAGATTGCAAATACATTGTGGTTGGTTGCATTTCGATAAAATAATTTTGATTTCAGCTATCTTGAAATCGTTCCAAGCTTAGCAATGGGATCGCTTGTTAGGCCAAGCAGTGATATTTTTAGTTTTGTTGGGAAGCATGATTGCCTGTTTGGCATGGTTGGCCTATGGTGGTGTTTGGTTCAACTTTCTCTTCCCAGAGAATCTGTAGTTTATGTGCAGTACTACCAAATTCAGAATGTGGATGTGGTGTTTTAGTTCTTTACCAGGCTTGGATCTTGTATTTGTTGTTTTATATTGGGCCATTTTTTTCAAAATAGGACCTGGAAGCTACAAGTACCTAGTGTTTATAATATAGTAGAAATACTTTTTTTGCGAAAGATAATATAATAGACATATTGATATTTCTTTATTTACAAATGCTGAAATTAGAAGCGGGTTTGTCTTATCTTCTCTCATATTCTTCAAGTTCAAGGTGAGATTGATGTCTAGACTTAAGAACAAGCAGGCTCCTTATCTCCATCTTTGACCAACCCAGATGAATACAATTTACCATCATCGATAGGCTATTTCAATTTTTTGTGCTCCTAGACAGGGATGGTCAATGTCCTGAAGGTGAAATATATTTGCAGCACTAATATTTGTAGTCATGGTGAATTTTAACCATCACATATCATTGTTCAAATCACAGTTCATATTATGTCCCTTTCCCAAATCTTTATGAATAATTTGTGCTTGGCCATAATCATTCTGTTTCCCGAGCACTTATTGCTTTCTTCATCTATTAATTTTACTAATCCCCTTTTTCTTGTGATGTGGACGTACTGACAGAATCTTGCAAGTGCTACTTATTCCATAGCTTTGAAGAATCACGACCTGATCTTCTTGGCTTATGAAAAGTACAAAATTTTTATTTTTTATCTCAGTATTGCTAAAATGATTGTTGTTAAAAAAATTGGCCAGCTGATAATTTTAGAAGAGATGATTATTCAAGACATTTGTTACCAGCTGGGTTAATGGGTTTGATATATATTTTTATTTTATTCTATTGAGTTCATTGGATGTCATATTTATTTGTGCCTATAATATTTGTAAACCCATCATTTCACTTGTACCTCTAACCTGATGCCTTATTCTAGTAGTTCAGTTTTTGCTTGCTTATAGAAAATTATGGTTTATATTCATGAATAATTGTGTCGTGCAACTATTTCTGATAGTACCGGTGGAGTTGTTGTTTGAAGACAGAGGGGATTCACGACAATGTTGCACACTAGATTCAGCGATCGAGTTCTCCCTGTCCATTTGTCTCAGGTACAGCGTTACAATTCTACAATTGAATTGTCTTGATTATTGTCAGGCACTAAAATCCATCGTACATTCCTGCCCTCTCCAATTTTGATGCTAGAATGCGTCGTGTATTCATGTCCTCTCCAGTTTTCTTGCTATGATGTTTCATATCTGCAACTGCAACTAGAACTTCACTGCACTTGGGAGGTTCCTTTGTTTTTATTTTTATTTTTATCCTTTCCAATTACACTTCAGATATAGGAAGATGCACAAGTTTCTTTGTTTTGGAGTTGTTGGCTGTGTGGCTAATTAATTCCCTGCAAATGAACTGAATCTTCTTAGCTTAAGGATTATATCAGTATTGTTTCCATCTCAGGAGGGATAAAATGTTTGTTGCTAAGACCTAACCATCTACACAATTGAATATTCAAATTTCATATTATGAAAATTTTATATGATAATTTTCTCTCACGTGAACTCTCAGCTTATATAAATAATGTTTGTCTAGATGTAATCTTCGATGGGAAGCTAATATATATTATTCTTCATGTGATGTTTTTTTTAAAAAAATTGTTGTCAGGGTGCGGAGACCAAGAGAAGCTGTTCTCCTAATGGTAAACTTCCTCTGCTCACCATTTTCTTTTCTTTTGAGTGACACTTCAGAGTTCAATCACACCCTAAAGTTTGATCAAGTGAAACTATTCCATTTTAAGCTAGCACTACCCAGCTAAGAAAGTGAGCTGTACCTATTATCTGGTGTCACAATGTTAAAGCTAAATCACCGAACTTTGATATACACACGTGCTCAAAAAATAAATTCTAGCTTCCTTCCTGATATAGTTGGATTCAAGTCTAATAGCCTCTCTTTGATCGTTCCTTGCAGGCACTCATCTTCACAGTCCTGGCAATCATCCCTCTCTCTGTAGCACTGATAATCTGTGTAGACAAGTAGAAGGAATTTAGAAGGAACTTGTAATTTCAGTGATAGTAGCGTGTCTTTGCAGTCATATTCCATGTATCACTATAGCAAGTTTTTTATTTACATGTTGCTACTGCCTCGATTGACTTTTAGGTCGTTTTGTTTATCAATGAGGATGTTCATTGCAATACGCAAACTGTGTGCTCCATGTGCTGTGATGCTTCTGAACTCATGCTATCTTTGCAACCTTCAGAAGCAGTTTTCTCCCCTTTTTTCTCAGTTCTCCCCTTTCTCCCGGAATGGAAAAGACAGTGGCCAAGAAGCACGCAAAGGATAACACAATTACACAAGTACACAATGCCGCATGAGTTGGTGTCTGGCAGCTTTGTCAAGTGTCTCTCATGGTGCCTTTCTGCTTTCACTGGTCGAGCACGGGGAGCAAGCAGAGCTTGCAAATTCGTTTTCTGCAAACAGCCTGATGTGGCTCATGAAAAGTCGAGCATGGGGAGCAAGCAGAGCTTGCAAATTCGTTTACTGCAAACAGCATGATGTGTCTCATGAAAACAATCTGTCGATGGCCAAAACAATCTTGGATCCACGAGGTAGAGTAGAGTTGGAGAACGGAGGGAAATAGCTCCAAAGAAATTAACATTGCAATCATGCAGATCCACTTGCAAACTTATGATTTCTTTAGAATTCTCAGTCATGCAGAACAAATAAATCTGTAGCTTCCAGTCTTGCTCTGCTGGACTGACAATTTGTGACAATAGTTTAGTCTGAGTCCTGTTGAGTTTACAGATCCCTTAGGCTGGAGTTTGTATGGATATATGAATGCCTTTTATGTGTGTCTGTTTCAGCCTTAGTATTGTTTTATATCATGGATACTTTTGTTGCAAGATCTCTTAACAGATATGAAAGCTGAGTTGCTGCATTACCTGAAGAGAACCAGGCTCTCAAGATACGATAAATTTCTTTAATTCTGCCGTGAAGGAGTCTATTTTAGAAAGTTGTAATCAACAAGGTCACTTTAGAAAGCTGTGATCAGCGTCTTACAATGGTGCTGCTCATGACCAACACCGCAGTGGAGGAGATATTTGTGGTTTGAATAATGTCTAAATAAATTTATTTGTCTTAAGGATTGGTGATGTGACAGATTTTTTTTATAACGTATGTTTTCATTATCATGGATCAGTTGTCGATTAAAAGGAATGTATATAGTTTGACTGTTCCTTAGCAAAAGAATAGAAAAAATAATTTAGATCACAAAACAAGAAGCCTTGAAAAAATATTGAACTTTGAGGTAAATAGGACAGTAAATCCAGTCTTTTGATATTTGCAATCCTGTTCGTGTGAAAAATCCAAAAAAAAAAGTTGCACAAAATATATATATATGTGTGAATGAAGCTGAAAAGTGTTTTGGGTGTGGTGTATACCTAGATTACTAACATTTTATAACTGTCGACAACCAATTTAAAACTTTGGATCTAAATCCTAGTGCTAAAATAGTGAAATGCATGCAAGCCAGTAAAGATAAAACTTTCCATGCCTGACAACCGAGATAAACATCAACTAAAATTAAGCTATTAAGACATTAATTGGAGAAAGTTGTTTGTTTATTGGAAGGATTACGATGAAGCTTTTTCTATGTTTAATCGGGATTAGTTTACCTTTTGAAATTAGCTCTTGCTATTTATGAAAAGGGGTTGGATGATTTAGTTGTTGTTGGAAGTTGTGATGAGTTGTCTCGCTACTCATGACATTCAGATACTAAGATAAATGAGTTGACAACATATTCTATTATTATTAATTGTTTTATGATTGCATAGTAGTGATGCAAATACTTGACTACATATTCTATTATTATTAATTGTTTTATTAGTAGACATAGTAGTGATACAAATACTTTGCCTGCATTGTTGTTGAAAGGCAAAGGGTGCAGAAATTGCCTGTTGGTTTCAAGAACGTGATCGCACTGAGTGTTGTACTTGGCCTTATTGTTCTATCCCCCTAGCCATTACTCAGAGCGATGTTAGTGTTGCCAATAAACTATAATGACAAATAGGGAGAGAACAAAAGGACGAATAGAGAGAAAATAAAATGACCAATAGATAGAACTAATGAGATGGGAGAGCTGATCTGCCTCCTCCTCCTGCTTCCCTCCCCCACTCCCCCTTTTATAAGAAAGGTGGGAAGGGTTATTTTCTTTATTATCCATGGTGGTGTCTGTATTTAAAAAATTGCCACTATGGGCTTATGAATGGGACTATACACTATATGGTAGACTCCTACTTTGTACACTTGGGCCCAAAACATGAGGATGGGGGGTCAACAATATGTAACACACCCCCAATAGTAAACCCTCAGCTATTTGATTTTGATCGAAGTTACAGAACCTAATAGCTAAATACAACATGATGTGGTCCCAATTGTAACTCTGGTTTGGTACGCTCTTTTTGTCTAAACATGGTTGGGTTTAAGATTGCTTAGTCTCTAGCTAGTCTTCGATGGAGCCCCTTGCTCACGGCGGCGCCTTTGGCTTTTCTTCCTCATGCCTTGTGACCACGTCCTTGGAAGCTTGCTACAGACAATGCCACTGAGGCAGATAGTGTGATTGATGACGGCAAAGTAATCGTAGTGATCACGTTGTGTCCTCAAACCTTCATTCATGGATGCCATGCAAGGCAATGTTTGTCCAATGCGCTCGGCGCCAACTCCCCTTATTGGTATCGGTGACATTCTTCCGAAGATGTTGATTACTTCCATGATATTGTCAATGGAAATTCAAAGACACCGAAGATGGCTTGTCGACCTCGAAGTGTTGGCGAGGATGTCGAGGTGTCGATGGAGGCCTTCTTTGAAATGTTGATGACACCAAAGTCGTTGTTCGCATTAATGAATTGTTAGGTTTCATTTTTCATCATCATCACCTTCTTTCTTCCTTTTGTTTTCTTTATTCTTCTTCACTCCTTTTGTGGCAAATGATATGCTATCTTTGTTGGGGATTTGACTTCCCCAAAAACTTTATGCACGAACTTTGAAGAATGAACTTTGAAGTGTCTTCTTCAACAAACTTTGCGCTCAAACTTTGAAGTTGACTTTGTTAGAAAACTTAATACCCAAACTTTGAAGTTAACTTTGATGAAAACCTTTTGAGTTGAAAGCACTATTTTGCCTTAACAAAATTTCATTGCAGAAAGATGCGAAGGTGAAATTTAGACTTTGCGGAGACAAAGTCGATTTCGTCTAAATGGTTGAAGATTTCAAGACATTATTCATGAACTTTGTATTTTGACTTCACTAAAAGATGAAGAACTAGAAATATGAAGCCAGAGAATGAAGACCAAGAAGAGACATGCGGGGTTTTGAAGCTGAGGGCGAGGGCAGACCGAGGACTGCGCGAGACATGGATCTCGACGGCAGCCTCGCCCCTGGAGAGTGTTTATCAGCATGTCTTCTTCTCACGATCTCGGCAGTCTGGCACCATCGCTCATCGTTAGTGCCAAGGTGGTTGTGGGTGACTCGGGAGGATTGGGTGGAAGGTGACAGAGCCGGCCGGCCGGAGTCCGGGAGATCCTGTGTGTTGGGCAACAAGAATCAGAAGGCTAGATACATACATGTTTCAAGGATCAGCAGATACATACATGTTTCAAGGATCAGCAGGGAAGGCAAGGAAATAACGATTATGGGCCTTTCTAGTTTTTACGGTGGTCATTATTACGTGTCATCGTGATTGGGGTCCTTCCTTCTTTTTTCCACATAGCACGATACGCGCCGGGGAGGAGGCCGAACAGATCGCACCTTCCAATTTTTTGCCGCTGGACGTGCAGGTTGGATCGCACGGTATGATGAAAGTGAGGAGAAAACTTTTTACCGTTCTAAACAGGTGTCTTACTTTTTTATAGGAGAGGGAGACTATTTGTGGGAGAATAGAACCAAAGTCTTCCGCTTCTCCCACAAGAGAAGTATCATATCAAGTTTATTACAGTCTCACTCCAAACGAAACTCACCATGTGCAAACTACTCCGTCTGTCCCTTTGTAATTGTTGTCGTTGGTGTGCATGTCATAAGTTTGACTTGATTTATAGAAAATATGTACAACATTTATATCTTTAAATAAATATTAAAAAACTAGATTCAAAGATCTTTCTAATCTTTCTAATGATACTAATTATGATAAATATTGATATTTTTTAATATATAATTGCTGACATTTATTTCTACGAAGTGCAAACGACAATTAAAATGGGGGGGGGAGTAGTTCGAAGGTGATAAGTTCCAACCTTTTGAAACAAAATAAACATCGCTTTTGACTCTAAATTTCTGCACACATCTTGGATAATCAACCTGTGTTCATCCAAAAGTTGCAATGGAGCCTAAAACCGGAGCCAATACGACACCCTCAAGAGTACTTGCAAAAAGAAGTTTTTGATTGACATCTATTAAACACCAAATCATTTCTCGTGAGCCAAATAATCCAAGAAAGGGTTGCTATATTTGTCAACAATAAGATATTGTATTTTTGTTGGCCCAATTTAGGCCAACCTCTAAATCCTAAACTCCTATAAAGCTAATGTCCAGTAGGTTATTTTCTCTAAGTTTTCCTTGAGCCACATCATCCGCTTAGGTCATCATCCACTCCTGCTCATACATCCGCCATTGAATTTTTAGACAAAAAGACATCTATTAAATTCAATATGAACATACTTCGATCCATACATAAATTTTCTCATACACAACATAAGAAAATTCATATAACTATGGAGAATATACTCCTCTATACCCGTAGCAATGCGCGAAAAATCCACCTAGTATATAGGTTATGTTCCAAACAAGAACACATTGAACCAGGACCCCAACTGGGAGCTTGAGCAGCAGGGAGCCAATCCCAACCTGGGGGTTTTTGTGGAAATCCACATCCCAATCCTGTCGACCAAATTGTCAATCACTACGCCAACCAAGCCAATGCTCAGGGCAATATGCAGAATGTTCAGCAAGGAGTGCAGGACATGAACATTGACAATGAAGAAGCTCAGGATGATGTTGAAGATGAGGGAGATGAGGGCTGGCCTGATTGGGATCCACAAGTCTTTGTCAATGATAATGGTGGTGCTCTGGCTAATCAGCTGCCCCAGCATCCAGAAGTACCCCAAGACATGCAGGACCTGAACCTCTCAGGGTCCTCAATGAGGTTCCTCCGGGCCACTGGTCCAGATATTCCTCTAGAAGAAGTGCTCAACCTCTCTGGTGACAACTCCTCCTCCAGTGATGCCAACTCCACTCTTGCTGAAAACTCTGCAAATGCTGAAATCAGAGCCAGGTTCAATGCTGTTAGAAGCCACTGTGCACACATTGCCCTCTTTCACAGAAGAGGCATACCAAGCAGAAACTCAGCTCCAGCTCATGTCATCATACAATCTTCATTGGCTGCAAATACAGAGGCAGTGAACAATAATCCTCCAACCTGCCTTGAGATAGTTCCTTGGACACCTCACAATTCAGTGTTGGCACTGCAGATTTGGCCCTGGGTGGACAGTGCCATCAGACAGGCCAATCTCAAGAAGGCACAAATGATGGAAGATGCACCAGCTCCTACAGTCCTGATAATAGACCATGACGGTTTGATCCATGGCAACCATCCTGGCGACCAAACCAGTGCAGAATCACTTGAATCAGAAATCACTGTCACCAGGCCGATTCTGGACAAAGGCAAAGGCCCCATGGAGAATATAGTGCTTCCAAGTGACACCTTCCAGCCTGATGACATGGAGATTTCAGATAATGAACAAGCTCAATCTGGGCCTTCTTTCACAGGCCACCTGATGGAAAAGGAGCTGCAGGCCCAGGAGACCGAAACTTTGATTAACCACAAGAGAAAGGGTATGGCTCTTCCCAACCTTGTTTCGGTTTCTGACTCTCGCACCCCCCTCATTCGGTCCTTTGTTCGTCGCAGCACTAGATTCTCCTCAGGGGCGCAGGGTTTTCGCCAGGTCCGGCTCATCAATGAACCCTCCAAGCGGACCAAGAACTGGGCAATAGAGATTGATGAAAAAACAGGTGAATATCTGCCCATCTCCCTATCTACTCTTCAAGGATGGGGAATTGCTTGTGGTGTGGATCCTAGTGATCTCACAGTTGAGAACCTCATGCAGGTTCCCTCCCACCCTGCACCGGTTTCCAATGATGAAGATGAACCCTGAAGTACATGCTGGGATGCAGAAGTGGAAGGAGCCTGACTTCATCACACTCTTTTGGAACCTGCATAGCTCTCTAGGCCACTTTGGCAGTTATCATTCATTTTGTTTGCCACTGTCAGACTGTAATAATCGTGATAGCAAACTCTCGTTGTGCTCTGAACTCGTTGTGTCAGACTTGTCAGTCAGTGTTTGGATACCCTCAGTTCATGCAGCTGGACCTATGAGTCAATGTTTTCAGTTATTAGTTGAAACTCTGCAGTTTGTCTACTTTATCAAAGCTTTCATGGTTGTTTTTGTCAGAGCTCTCATGGTTGTTCATGTGATCTGCCTTCACTGTGTGGGCGTTATGAATCTCTTCCTATCTAGTTCGATACTGCATATTTTCTCATCACTCCCTCGAAGCCTATCTTCTATGAATGGGGCAATTTTGTTACTATCCATTTTGCATCATGAATTTGATCTTGAAAAGGATGCTTGCTTTGCATCGCTTAATTATTCTAGCCAACTCCTGATCACCCTAGAGGTTTCAGTAGCTCCCCAAATCAATTGGTTTCCAAATGAATACACGCAATTGGAACATTCTGTGCTGGAATATTCGAGGAATTAATGCAACTGGAAAGTGGGATGCTGTGAGAGATAAAATAGAAGAAAGTGCTTGTGCTGTGCTGTGTTTACAAGAAACCAAACGTGAACATTTTGATACTTCATATATCAGAAAATTTGCTCCTCGGCGCTTCGACAGTTTTGACTACATTCCATCTCAAGGTGCTTCAGGTGGCATCCTAGTGGTCTGGAACAGTGGGACACTGAATGGGATAGTCATTGACAAGCAACAATTTGGCCTCACCATTGAGTTCACAGCAGCTCATAACAATGAGAGCTGGAGACTAACTACAGTTTATGGCCCCTGTGAAGAACCTGAAAGATCACATTTCATAGATTGGTTCAGAAATCACAACATTAATGATGATGATAATTGGATTTTTTTGGGTGATTTCAACTTCTATCGATCACTGGCAAACAGAAACAGACCTGGAGGAAACTTGAATGATACCTTGATTTTCAATGATGCAATTGGCCATCTAGGGCTAGTGGAACTGCCACTGAAAGGAAGATCCTTCACCTGGAGCAACATGCAGTCCAACCCATTGTTAGAACAGCTAGACTGGTTTTTCACATCAGTCAATTGGACAGTGGAGTATCCAAACACTGAAGTGATACCGCTAGCAAAGATAACATCTGATCATATACCCTGCCAAGTCACAATAGGAACAAAAATTCCAAAGGCCAATGTTTTCCGTTTTGAGAACTACTGGGCAGAAAGGGCAGATTTCCTTCAGGTGGTACAGCGAACATGGGAATCAGCTACACCCAGACTTGACAGTGCTAAGAACATCACCTGCAAATTCAAAACACTCAGGGCAACGTTAAAAGCTTGGAGTAAGCATTTCTCCAATCTGAAAGCTCTGATTGATAACTGCAACACAGCCATTAAATTACTGGACAGTGTAGAAGATCAAAGGGGCCTCTACTATCCAGAAGCGAACCTGAGACTGCTCATCAAAAAACAGTTGGCAATCTGGTTGCACTACAAGAATATCTATTGGAAAAATAGATACACAGTGAACAGGATTAAGCTAGGGGATGAATGTACTAAATTCTTCCATGGAATGGCCACCATCTCCTACAGGAAAAACACAATTACACAGATTAAAAATGATCAAGATATCTGGATCAGTGATCATGCAGGGAAAGCTGAGCTTCTATGGTCAGCTTTCAGAAAAAGGATGGGTATGACAACTTCTCCTAACATGCTCTTTGATCTATCCACATTGATCCAGGCTGTTGATGGACTTGATTTTCTCAGTGAACCATTCCTCACTGATGAAATTGATGCAATAATCAGAAAGATGCCTTCAGATAAAGCCCCAGGTCCAGATGGCTTCAATGGATTATTCATGAAAAAAGCTTGGCAATTTGTAAAGCAAGATTTCTATGACCTATGCACAGACTTCTATGAGGGACAGTCAATCTGGAAAGCATCAACACATCCTACATCACCCTTATACCCAAGAAAGAGGGGCCAGAATATGTCAGTGATTACAGACCAATATCCCTGATGAACATCTCACTGAAGATTCTGACCAAAATCTTGGCTGACAGGCTGCAGTGTGTGATTTTGAAGCTGGTTCACCAAAATCAATATGGCTTTATAAAAACAAGAACAATCCAAGATTGTTTAGCATGGAGCTATGAATACATACATCAATGCCATCAATCAAAAAAGGAAGTGATCATTCTCAAACTTGATTTTGAGAAGGCTTTTGATACTGTAGAGCACACTGTCATTATTCAGATAATGATGCACTTGGGTCTGCCAGCTAGATGGATCATGTGGGTGCAATCAATCCTTTCTTCAGCATCTTCTGCAATTTTGCTTCATGGGACTCCTGGAAAATTCTTTAAATGCAAAAGAGGAGTGAGGCAGGGTGATCCTCTTTCACCCCTGTTGTTTGTCCTTGCAGCAGAGCTCTTGCAGATTCTGGTCAATAGAGCAGCACAGCAAAATCTATTGAAAAAACCACTGCCAATGGACAATGAGGACTTCCCAATAGTCCAATATGCTGATGACACACTGTTATTTCTACAGGCTGATGCTAGGTAGTTATTTTTCCTCAAAGCAATGCTTCATTCCTTTGCTGAATCCACTGGACTGCAGGTTAATTACAGAAAGTCACAGATGTACCCCATCAACATTGATCCAGGCAAAATGCTGCTACTGGCTAATACATTTGGTTGTGAAGTTGGACAAATGCCCTTCACATACCTAGGGCTACCCATGGGGACCACCAAGCCAAGATTTGAAGATCTTACTCCAATGATGGACAGAGTTGAGAGAAGGTTGTCAGCATGCTCCACCTGGCTATCCTATAGTGGCAGATTAGAGATGATCAACTCAGCCATCTCCCCCATCACAACATATGCCATGTGCACCATCAAGCTTCCAAAGGGTGTCATTGAGAATATTGACAGGGCCAGGAAACAATGCCTTTGGAGAGGCAATTCTGACAAAAAAAGAGGAGGAAATCTTGTGGCTTGGCCAACAGTACTCCTGCCAAAGGAGAAAGGAGGTTGTGGCATCATTAACCTAAACTTACAAAATGATGCCTTGTTAATGAAGCACCTGAACAAGTTCTACAACAAAGAGGACATACCATGGGTGAGATTAATCTGGAATAAATATTATGATAGCCGTGTCCCCCATGCCTCAAGAGAGACAGGATCTTTCTGGTGGAAAGATGTGCTTCGGCTCAACCTGCTCTTCAGAGGAATTGCTAGATGTGAAATTGGGAAAGGTGACACTATTTGTTTCTGGGATGACCTTTGGATGGATGATATTCTAGCACACAAGTACCCAAGGCTAGCATCTTTTGCTAAGTCAGATTCCATTTCAGTTGAGCTGGTCATGAATGCAGAAGATCTTGATACTTTGTTCATGCTGCCTCTATCAGTCCAAGCCATGGAAGAACTTGAAGCACTCCAAAATCAGCTGATAACACAAGAATACCAGGAGGAAATCAAGGACAGATGGTGTCCAATATGGGGCACAAAATACTCCTCCAACCGGTTCTACAAGCATGTCTTCAAAGGGTTTGATGCACATCCTATTTTCAAGAGGATTTGGAAGTCCAGGTGCACCCCAAGGGTTAGATTCTTTGCATGGTTAGTCCTGGTAGACAAATTGAACACAAAAACCATGCTCCATCGCAGAAACCTGAATGTACAGGGAGGCCAAATTTGCATTATGTGCAACACTGGCGAACTGGAGACCATTGAGCACTTATTTTTTGAGTGTCCCTTCGCGAAAGCATGCTGGCAGAAGATTGGAGTCAACTGGAACCTAGCATTAGCCCTCTATGACAGATTGATACAAGGCCAAGATGCAAATAACATCCCCTGCTTCACAGAGACTTGTCTGATTGCAACCTGGGAATTGTGGAAGTTGAGGAATGACAAGGTTTTTCAAAGGCGAGATCCTAGCCCCACTTTGTGGTTCTGTAACTTTAAAAGCCAATGTTTACTTCAGTCAATTAGGTTCAAGGATGACCTTCGGTCATGCTTTTGTGTTTGGTTAGATGCCTTCAGCTAAATTGTATGTAAGTCTTTTGTAACTCTCTTTTTAAAATTAATGAAAAATGTCAAGCACTGTGGGGAACTCCCCCACAGTTTTTCCTTGTCAAAAAAAAAAAGAACACATTGAACCATGTGCCATAGGTCCTTAGCGACAATACAATCGAATAATAAATGATATGGTTTCCAGGCTACTGCAAAAGGCTACAAACCTTGCTACCATTTTAATTTTTTATTACCAGATTATCCTTTGTGAGTTGATCCCATTGAAATTCGTTGTTCTTGTATGTACTTCCTCGGTCCACGAAAATATATAACTATGGTTCACGTGTCACGTGTCAGAAAAAGTAGCTCACAATGAAAACTTAATGAAATCCAACAATATTTATTTAATATTATAAATATTGATATTTTTATTAGTAGTTTGGTCAAACTTAACGTACTATAATAATGTGAAACATTCCACGGTGGAGATGGCGTTGGAGACGTGGAGTGTAGCCATCCAGGAACAAGAGATAATACAAAAGTGAAAAGTCCAATCCAGATGGTCTTTTGTGGACCGTGGGAACGGAGAATATCAAATGATGCAGAACAGAACAAGGAGTATCAACTTGGACGGCAATGATCTACCAATCGCTAGCTTACCACCTCATCGTGCTGTACTGTAATAAATGATCTTTTCTTCTTTTTGCTGATGAAATTGAAATGGGAACTCAAAAGATTCTACAAAAATCTAAATTATATCTTTTGAAGAAAAAATAACAGATGCTCTACCGTGTACCCGTTCCGCTCTAAATTATATGCCCTTGTTTAGTTCTGAGAATTGGCATCAAATTCCACTATGCAAAAAGAAGATTTCCGTCACATCAAAATGCCGACACATATATGGAGTATTAAATGATGAAATCAAAAACTAATTGCACCGTTTTGGTGTACTTTGCGAGGCGAACATTTGAAAAATTATTACAAAACAAAAATAAAAATCTTACAAAGACTACAATGCCAAATAGTTGATTTGACCGTCTCCAAATTGGGGAACTAAACAAGGGTTATAACATATTTTGGCTTTTGTAGATATATTGAAAATTACACCCTTGTACACATGTCATATCCAAAGATCATTCGAAGCAACGTCCTCCAATATGATAGTGGGTTTGTCCACATGCCCCTTGTACTGACCTTGTTTGTCATATGGACAGTTCTTCCACGCCCAATGCATACAATTGATCGACCCTAACATTCTTGGAAAGCCTTTTTCCTCACCCATTGCAAGTAGGTGTGTTATGTCTGCCTCATTAGGATATCTGAGGTATTCTTCTCCAAAAATTTCATCCACTGCAGCAACAAACCTACGCAGGCTCTCAAGTGCAGTACTTTCGTCAATGCACATGTACTCATCTGTCGCATCAGCTGGAATCCCGTATGTGAGCATACGTATTGCAGCAAGTGATCTTTTGGAAGCAACTCAATCCAAGTACATTGCCCGTACGTATTCAACAACATTCATTATGCGTATGAAAAGCTCCCTAGACATCTTGTATCTAAAGAAAACAAATCCATAAATTTACAACTACAACGATATTTACGAACATACAACAAATCAAATCAAAGTGAAAGAACATAAACCTTCTACGGAATATTTCAAGGGGTATGTTGGATTTTCGGCAAAATAATCTTTAAACCTCTAGTCGTGTCCGCCTTCTCTATCACGGTAAATAGCCCTATGACCTGGATGGAGCCACCGTGATTCTTTTTGACATTGGAAAATATTTCGATAATTTTAGCAACCCATACAATGAAAGAGTCATCGTCATCGGATGCCAATTGACTTCGAAGATGAGATCTCTTCTAGGCATGATTCCTGAATGACAAGGGTTGTGAAATCAACAATATATGGCATGTAGAGTAGCTGAAACCGCATGAACTGGAGACAGGATGGGAGGAGACCGATGGGATGAGATATTGACCTGATTGATTGGAGGAGATGCACGCCTTGCTGCAGCCTCTCACTGGCTTCACTTGTTGGAGATGATCTCGTCTGGTTTGGGCATGGCAGAGGAAGCGTCGAGGAGGAAAAGTGACGGCGGCGCAGCGTCCTTCGTCTTCGCGAGCAGAAGAAAGTCGCGAGCGAGAAGAGGAAACGTCCCGGCGCGAGAAGGGGAAATGCACGCTGAGTTGGAATGGGTACTAGGAGGGCCTACATTTTTTATTTTACCAAGTTGGAATAGCAAATTATTGAAGAGAGGTCTTTTTCACTTGCCAAATAAATTAGCAATTTGGAGATGCTCTTAGAGCAGCTCTTATAGCATCCGTCGTTTTATCTTTATCATTATTTTTACCTAATAATTAATCACCAAAATTTCCTATACCTTTTTTTTTCTATCCGCTCCAAAATCTGGCCGCACCTGTCCGCATGCCCCCTCATCCTGTCCGCTTATACCATAAATAAATTTCTTTATTAGCTGACCAATAAATAATATTACTTTTGTTCGATGGATTTTTGTCATAGAAAAAATCCACATATTTATGTATTTATTTGGGGTGCATAAAAAAAGAAATACGGAGGAAGATATATGTGCTTGTGGCACGTACATGAAGGCAAACTAGCTAAGAAGCTAACCACCGTGTGGGCTTCCAGAGTGCTACAAGGCCATGCACGTGTATATGCATATGTGTCGCGATGTGCAAGCAAGCAAGCTGTATGCGACCGAACCAGCTGTTACTTACGCCGGTCTGTGTCATGTATATATTTGTACAAAGGCGTACGCTAGGTAGACGGCGTGGCCCGGTGTGACCCAATCGGTATATGATCTCCTGAAATATTCTAGAACTTGTGGTATATACGCCAGCACGTATAGGATTTTCACGGGACGATCGTTAGAGTCAAGGTATAAATATGTATAGTTGTATACATATCTTGTTTCCATAGCACTTCATGTGTTAGGCCACACGTCATGGGCTGCATGAGGATCTTTGGGACTAACTAGGTAAATGCACGTGCATTGCAACGGGACCAACCGAAATATACCAATACAATTGAAACACATATAGACTTTGATGAAAATCAAATCAATCATGACAGCACAAAACTGATGATAAATTTATTAGAAGACATTAATTAATTAATGGCAAAAGAACATCAATGTGAACTTTGAATATCATACTAAGTCATTACATTTATTTTTCAAAATTTCGAAGTCCAATAATTCATCTTGACAAATAATCCAACATAAGACAAATCAAAATTTTGTATAATCTCGACAAATAATCCTGCCACTCCACTGGCTTTACCACTGTGAGCTCGATCCTAAGATATATCATGGTGAATATCACAGGATAGTGTATCCACCAAGGCACTGATCATCAAGCACTTGGATCATACAGTACAAAAGAGACATTCAATCCTTTTAGTGCAAGAGGTCAAGTGCCTTGCCGCATGACTTATTTGCTCATCTAAACACTCTTCTCGGAAGACATAAATAAGCATCTCAAGAAATGATAGCGAACATGTAGGTTAGTCTCTTTGATCGTCTCAAAGCCAACGCCAACGGTCAAGAAGGTCCATACACCAACAAAAAAAATTGAATTCACATATTTTGTTAGTCCAGAAAACATGCAACATCATAATAGCACCCCAGATCAAATTGTCAGGAATTCAGACACACACACACATACCTTATTGGAACACAAGTACCGAAGCAATCAGAGAACTCCATTCAGCGAGACTTCATGTCCTTAATATCTGCATGTTCATGTTCATTGTAATGAAATTACAGGATTAGTGACTATTTTAGTCTCATTCAGTTAATAATATATCTGAGAGCCAGAGTAGGTAAAAGGTGCATGTATTTCCACAGTGCAGGAAAAGAAAAGCAACTGGTAGTATTATCATTCTGCTATTATGAGCATTTGTTATTATGGAATTCTTCACTTCAAACAGCCTGTACCTAAGAGCATATGCAGCCTGTACCGAAGAGCATTTGCAGCTTGTACCTAAGAGCATTTGCTATTATGGCCTAGAGAACAAGTTGAGCTAGCAGTAACTACTCTTTTGTAGCCTTTTGCTATTCAGCGAGTGTAGGTTTTAGAGTTTTCATTGAGTAGCAGTTATTGTCACATTGCTGTAGTTATCAACTACAGGTTCAGTTTGCAGAGATTGCAAGACCTGAGCTGAGTGTAAGTACTACAAGTCAATGCTAGTGCCAATGTTGCTCGAAGCAAATAGCTAATTTTTAGTTCAGAGCTACAGCAGGGAATAAATAATCTAATTGTGAATAATTTAAAGGAATGATCGGGATGGTCCACTTAAAATGTATATATGGAGATAGATCGAAGTTCATACCGTACCAATTTCATGTACATGAATGCAGATAGAACTGAATATATAGTAGATCATATTGCTAACAACAATTACTGCACCAAGCATCATGCTCCCTTTACAACCAAGCTGATGAACACATAGTATCTTTTGCCCACTGTCCTTATAAAGCTCATGACTCCATGTAGTTGAACACAATGTGACGCCTCCTTTCCAGATGGTTGTTGTCATACCCCCTCTTCAGTTTGGGATGGTAAACCATCATAAGGAGCAGAGGAGTAATATGTTTGTCAGTCAATCAATCGAAACACCTGAAATACAAATCTTAACCAAACTCCTATTTACAGATGGAACTGACCGACCCATTCTAGAATGGGCATTACAGTTTATCCAACTCCTATTTGTCATCTCTGGAAGATATGTGTCGCTGTAGTACCACTCACGAATGGGCATTCTTTCGGTACAGATGGAACTGACCGACCCTTCCTTTTTACAGAGCGTTGATTGGGGTTGGATCCTTCTTCCATTGACACTGGACAGGAAGGCCCCGTCAATGACAACCCCATGGCCTCCTCCATTGCAGCGCTGGATCTCGATCTCCTGCCGCACGGCGTGCTGCTGGCCGTGGCCGGAGGGATTGGTGCAGGAGAAGGCTCCAGCTCTTTCGGCAGTGTTTCCACGTGTGATGGTGACGCGAGGTGATGGCGGAGGCACGGCGGCGGCGTGGGCGGGCGAGTGGAGAGGCGTGCGGACGCGATAGCGCGGGCGAGCACGGAGGGCACATCATGGGGGTGAGTTGGGCATGCGCGGAACCGCCAGGGGACAGGGGATGCGGTCATGCGGGGGACCGGGGAGACGGGACATGCGGGATACGATAACTGTGCGGGCGAGCGAGTGAAAGGTAAAGCCGGGTGGGGCATGCGAGCGAGCGACGGCGAGCGAGCGATGACTGGAAGCCTGTGTCAACGATTCCTTTTCCATTTTATTAGGAGTATAGATAGAAGTAGACTAGGTAAATGCCCGTGCTTTGCTACGGGAATTTTAAAATTTTCAACTCAACACAATAGAAGTAAAAAAAAAGTAGATGAGGAGCTCAAATTTTCAACATGGTAAGAGTAATAAAAAATAGTGGATCAAAATGGCTTAGCAACATAATGTTTCGAGCCACATTCAAATAAATAAGTGTCAGATTTAATAGCAATGTCAAAATAAGTGTATAATAGATAAGGCTTCCACAACTCTATCTCTCTCTTCATTGTCCTATGCCCGTGATGCGGCTAAGATATTCTCGTATGGGTAGAGAAATCATGCACCGCCGTGAATTCCCGTCATACGTCAATAGATTGATCACAAATTCTTTCCGCAGTCTTTGGCCATCCTGTTCGCAAGACAAACATAAATAATAAGTTGAAAATACATATATATAGATATAATATATGACCACAATACATAGAAATTTTATGCTCATCGTGGAGATTGGCATGAGTTTTCCATTGTTTCATGCAGACATGAATTGTAGAAGGATGAAGGCATTTAAATCCCTATAGCACAATAAATATTCAACTTAATGGTCCATTTCTCTCTATATATATCATAATAAAAGGTAGTTCAAATGAAATTACCTATTTTCGATGACTAGAATGCCACTTGGGAGTATATGTTTCCACTGAAATACATTCACTCCCATTGCCTGTCTATAAGCCTCACAAACATTGATAATTCTATGCACATAGCGCTTGTATGGAATATCTTTACACCAATCAGGAGTAGGAGTAGGATCAAGCACAGTGAGACTTTTTTCCTCACGGTCAAACACAAAAAGGTTAAGGTTTTCTCTTTTCCATGGCATAAGAAGCTGCACAATGATTGGAATTAGAATTTCAAAAAGGGTTCACCATATTTCATATATTTACAAATCTGCACAATCATAGAGAAGTATACTTACAAATCTGCAACGTGACGCATCATATTTCATATATGGCCAAGTTTCTAATGATTTAGCCAACTCTTGAACATTAATCTTCTCTCCTTGTGGCTTTAGCGTAGATTCGTATTGTCTACAAAAAACAAATATATTTAAAAACGTGAGAAAGATGATGGATATACCACTTAATTAAGAAAATGCACAAGAGTATACTTATATAATAAAAACAGTTTACTCACACTGAATCTCAGGTCCATGTAATGCTTTGAAACCTCACTTTAGCACTTGTCAACCTTTTATTCTCCTTGTACGCAAGTAGCCGCACACCCATGTTAAAACATTCTGTGGGCATCGGTTGATTCATCCTTAGAGCAACTCCAACAGTTTGCTAAAACCACTTGGCATTCTAGAATTTTTGCCAAAACCATAAAAAACAGCCTCCAACAAGTTGGCAAAACTACTTGGCATTTCTGTGAGCTTGGCAAAATTCTCCCTTCACTTGCCAAATATGCCAAGTGCTCCATCACTTGGCATCACGTGTATCCAATTTGCCAACTAGTTTTGCCAACTTGTTGGAGGCTTAATTTTGTGATTTTGGCAAAAATGCTAGGATGTCAAGTTTTTTTGCCAAGCCCAAATAGCAAACTGTTGGAGAAGACTTCTTTTTTCACTTGGCATTTGGTTTTGAGACTTGGCAAAACTATAGATTTGCCAAGTGAGTTTTAGCAAACTGTTGGAGTTGCTCTTAGTGATGCTTGGAGCTGACGGACAGTTAGGGAGATATTGTAAGGTTGGAAGCTCCGTACCCAACTGGTCCTATAAGAGAATGAGTTATGACCCATAATATGATCCTTTGAATAATAATATTACTGCAAGGACAAAATTGTAAGAACTTACTCCAATATCTCAGCATCATCAATTGTCATGAGATAGTCACACAACATGTCTATCAAATCTTCCTTGGTCGTTGGCATGTCAAATGTGGAAAGGCCACACAATAAAAATGGGTCCATAGCTCCATCAAGTTTGATTCTATTTAAGTTTTATTAGGGTTAGAGATTAAGTCACGTATGTAGCAACAAGGCAATGAGACTCCATCTTGCTGGGTCCACATATCAGCGGCTGGTAATTGATCTCGGTGGTAGATGATATTCAACCGCACGCCTGATCAGCTGGCAAATATTCAGTGGAGTCTTCTAGAAACTTGATTACGATAATGATCACGTGGGGAGATAATCACGCGAGGGATGGACTCCAGATATCTCGGAGTTGGCCAACAGAATTTTGGCGGCGTGCACTACTACAGCAGAGCACTGTAGGGGTGGCTACTGTAGCACTGTAAGGGCGGCTACTGTAGCCGCCCCTACGCCCCCGATCTTACAGTGGGGGGCACTGTAGGGGCAGCTCAACACCAGCCGCCCTTACAAAAACATCACTGTAAGGGCGGCTGGTGTTCCAGCCGCCCTTACTGTGACATCAACTGTAAGGGCGGCTGGTGTTCCAGCCGCCCCTACAGTGCCAATGTTGTAAGGGCGGCTCAATCTAGAGCCGCCCCTACAGTGAATTTTCGACAAAAAAAATATAAATTACAATAATCCCAAATCTGACCACATCACAGCATACACATATATATATATATGCTGTCCTATAATATATCAAATCTAATCTGACCATAGATCAGCATATATATAGATATCTCATGCAAAAAGTCATACAAGTTTCCTGCATGAAGTCCTATGACAGTCTAGCTAACAGCAAGTAGCCAAGTACATAATCAAGGTAACTACTACATTGACTCCTAGTCAATCTAGAGGCAGCATGAAATGGAGTTCTTATAGAGTAGAGTCAACATTTACTCATTTATGAAAGGCAATTAAGACAACAAGCCAACACTTAACCATTTACCCTTCTCTCTACTCAACTTGCTGCCTCCTAGAGTATTCATCTGAAGTGAACTGTGTAAAAAGAATGAACACATGAGTTAGGAGCAAGCTATTGAACAAAGCAGGAAATGAATATTATTTAACTCTTGTGTCGACTATGGATGAGATAATTGGAGGCAAGCCATTTAAAGCAGTTCAAAAATAAAGATTGAATATTATCAAACTGTCTTGTGTCAGCTATCAACAAGTTTGAAAAGAATATAGAAAACCATATGAAGCTGTATATTGCATTTTCAAGGTGACATTGATACCTAAACCAGGGAAAGCATGAATTTGGAAAGTAGAGGATGAACCAATAGTAATGTACCAGTGCAATGCGCTCCTCCCATCATTGTCCAAAGCATCAAAAGCTGCAGTCCTGATCTCACAAACCAGACGAGAATCAGCACAGATCCAATACACTTTTCAATGGTCAAACAAACTGTTAAGCCTCTAAACCCACCACCTGTCTCCCACAGACTACCGCAGAAGACAGTTGGTTCCATGGCACCCTCACCAATTCAGGTACTACATAAACCCAACACAAACATAGTTGCAAACAACAAAACCAAAATCTGAGCTAGCTACTGCACATCCAGAGAGACAAGGGCGCCCGCATTACCCGGTAGCCATTGACGTCGGCGGCCTCGACCCTCGCGCCGTGCTCCACCAGCACGTCCGCCACGGCTGTGGCCCCCCGCACCGCCGCCCAGTGAAGCGCCGTCTGCCTCGCGTGGTCCGTCGCGTTCACCTCGCCCCGGTGCTGCAGAAACCAATCCGAACCAATCAATCCCCATCATCAGCGAAGCTACGGCGAGCAATCAGCGCCGAGGAAGAGGAAGGAAGGAGGCAGAGGCACGGGGGGAGGGGAGACGGACCTGGAGGATGTAGAGCGCAACGTGCGGGTAGTTGTTGAGCGCGGCCCACAAGAGCGCATGGTAGCCGTGGCCGTTGGGTTCCGCGAGCGCGGCGGGTCCGCCGGCTTGGTCGACGAAGCCGCGGAGCCGCTTTAGGTCCCCGTAGGCCGCCGCGGAGTACACGTCCACCACGGGGTCCGCGGCCGGCGGCTCCCCCGCGCCTTGCTCCTGCTGCCGCCTGCCGTCGCTGGACACCACCACCTCGATCTCCGCCATGGGCGGGCGGGCCGCTCTCGGAGGCCGAAGCGAGGGGAGCGGGCTGGCTGGGCGGCTAGGGTTGGAGCGGGGCGAGGCTAGGTTGCTTCGGGCGGGCGACGCGGTGCGAGGGCGTGGCCTCGTCGGCCGCGGTGAGGTCAAGGAGGGTCGCGTCGGCATCGCCCCGGCTCCTCCTCCTCCCTATCTGCGCGGCCCCGCGCTGGGGGGGTCAGCGGCGGCGGCTGGGATGGATGAGGGGGAAAAGAGAGAGAGAGAGAGAGAGAGAGAGAGAGAGAGAGAGAGAGAGAGAGAGAGAGCAAGACATGGCGGCCGAGGAGGGTGAGGGAAAGAGAGCGAGGAAGGGATTATATAGTCTAGGGTTTTTCGATGGGCCGCTTTGGGCCAATTTTCTATATGGGCTGGATTGCTACAATATAAATAAATAATACAATTAAGTATTTCATTTTTCTTTTATTTTTAGAATGAAAATACTATAACCTAAATTATATGTCATGTCTAACAATGACAATTAATTTTTTTTAAAAAATATGCGTAAGAATTCATGTTTTATTTGAGCTCACATTACCGATAAAAAAATAAGTATTTTTTAGAAAATAAGTGTTTGGACCACTCAAACATTGAAATACGCGTTTTTTTTGGAAAATACACATTGACCGGACCCTAGATGGCCTCAGATGCAAAAGTGATGAACAACAAGTTTGATCCACTCATCAAGATACACATTTTCTGCAATGGTCGCCTATTCATCTGAGATTGTTTGGACTACTCAAACTTTGAAACTTCGCCACGGCTACACACGGGTTTCGACCCCTAGACGGGCCCACCTCGAAAAGTCATGAACATCAGGTTTGATCCACTCATCAAGACGAACAATTCATACAAAGGTCATTTTTGCATTTGATGAAGCGTTGCGAAAGTGTAGTTCTAAATCCACTCGTCCCGCATGAAGTTTCATTAAGTCTCATGTGATTCAAAAATTTATGACTAGAGTTTACCAACACTTCCTTAAATGAAAAAATGTTCTATATATGAAATATGTATCTTGATGAGATAAAACTATCTTGTATTCAAAAGTTTTTCATTTGAGGTCATTTGGTACCTCGTTTGACTAGGGTTGACCATGTCTCGCCTTGGATTTTTAAACCCTATGAGAAGAGTTCACTAAAACTTTTCCAAATGCAAAAGTATTCTATATATGAAATGAGTATCTTGATGAGATGTAACTATCTTGTATTCAAAAGGTTTTCATTTGAGGTCATTCAGGGCCTCGTTTTGACCTAGGTTGACCAAGTCAAACCTCTGTTTTTTTTTTTGGAAAATACACGTTGACCGGACCATAGATGGCCTCGATGCAAAAGTGATGAACAGAAAGTTTGATCCACTCATCAAGATACATATTTTCTCCAATGGTCACCTTTTCATCTCGAGATTGTTTGGACCACTCAAACTTTGAAACTTCGCTTTTCGCGGCTAGACGCGGTTTTCGACCCCCTAGACGGGCCCACCTCGAAAGTCATGAACATCAAGTTTGATCCACTCATCAAGACGAACAATTCATACAAAGGTCATTTTTGCATTCGACGAAACATTGCGAAAGTGTAGTTCTAAATCCACTCGTCCCGCATGAAGTTTCATTAAGTCTGTGTGGGATTCAAGAATTTGTGACTAGAGTTTACCAAAACTTCCTCAAATGAAAAAATGTTATATATATGAAATATGTATCTTGATGAGATAAAACTATCTTGTATTCAAAAGTTTTTCATTTGAGGTCATTTGGTACCTCGTTTGACTAGGGTTGACCATGTCTCGCCTTGGACTTTCAAACCCCGTGACAAGAGTTTACTAAAACTTTTTCAAATGCAAAAGTGTTCTATGTATGGAATGAATATCTTAATGAGATGTAACTATCTTGTATTCAAAAGTTTTTCATTTGAGGTCATTCGGGGCCTCGTTTGACCTAGGTTGACCAAGTCAAACCTCTCGTTTTTCGGAAAATACACGTTGACCGGATCTTCTAGATGGCCTCGTATGCAAAAGTGATGAACAGAAAATTTGATTCACTCATCAAGATACATATTTTCTCCAACGGTCACCTTTTCATCTCGAGATTGTTTGGACCACTCAAACTTTGAAACTTCAGTTTTTCGCGGCTAGACGCTGGGTTTTCGACCCCTAGACGGGCCCACCTCGAAAAGTCATGAACATCAAGTTTGATCCACTCATCAAGACGAATAATTCATACAAAGGTCATCTTTGCATTCGACGAAGCGTTGCGAAAGTGTAGTTCTAAATCCACTCGTCCCGCATGAAGTTTCATTAAGTCTCACTGTGGGATTCAAGAATTTGTGACTAGAGTTTACCAACACTTCCTCAAATGAAAAAATGTTATATATATGAAATATGTATCTTGATGAGATAAAACTATCTTGTATTCAAAAATTTTCATTTGAGGTCATTTGGTACCTCATTTGACTAGGGTTGACCATGTCTCACCTTGGATTTTCAAACTCGTGACAAGAGTTTACTAAAACTTTTTCCAAATGCAAAAAGTGTTCTATGTATGAAATGAATATCTTGATGAGATGTAACTATCTTGTATTCAAAAGTTTTTCATTTGAGGTCATTTAGGGCCTCGTTTTAACTAATTTTGTGAAAAACCACTGTAGGGCGGGGGATCACCGCCGCCCTTACCCTGGCTCGTAGAAGGGCGGGCCGGATCACCAGCCGCCCCTACAAAGCATTAGCAGGGGCGGCTGGTGATCTAGCCGGCCTGCTCCCCGCGCCAGCCACTGTAGGGACGGCTGCATCAGGAGCCGCCCCTACAACAAATTGCCAAGCGCTCCCTTTGAAGGATTTTCACGTAGTGGTGCCTGTGCGGTCAAGAGGCCCGTCGTTACCCTAAACATTGCCTATAAAAAGCAGTCCCTGGGCACCGTGGAGTGGGCTAATCACAATTCCACTTCCAGGCCGCCAGGCTACTTTACGTCTCACGCTGCCAGGCTGCTCGACGAGAAGAGAAGCCCATCCAAGTCACCATACCTACGTACTCCCTCCGTCCGGGATTAAACCAACGTGTAGGATTCAAAATATTTCCGAAAATATTGGTCAATATAAGCCGCCACGTCATCTAAATAGGGGGTACGGCCAGAGTTGCCAGCCTGTCATCTGCAACTCTCTTCACCATAATAAAAAAAGAAAAAAGATACTACACGGCACTTATCCCGAATGTGTGTTTCTTCCCCTTTCCTTCCCTGTCCACAGCGCTGAGCGCTCCCTTCCTCCTCCGCTTCCCATCGGCCATCGCCTCACACACCTCGTCCCCTGCGTGCCCATGGCTGCAGGCCGTAGGATCCGCTGCCATAGCAGTGCAATGCGTCAAAGGCGGCGGCATCAACTCCCGTCGACGCGGGATCCGAAGGCACAGCTCCAGCCTGAAGCCAACCAGCGCCAAATCGGAGATCCGAAGCCAAGCGCATTGATTCGTCCGAGGAAGGCTGGATCTACGTGCGCGGGTGCCGAATCAAGAGGTCGCGACATGCGCCGACTCCCGGGGTGAAGTGTATGTCCCCGATTCCGAAGATGATGAGTCCGGCTCCGCGCTGATCTTGCCCCCGCGTGGCTGGGCGTGCGTTGGCTCCTACGGTGCCGCGGGTGGGACTTCCGCGTGGACGTGGCCCCTGTGGTGACCGCGGATGTAGCCCCTGCGGTGGCCGCGGAAGGGGCAACTGCCGTGCATCTGGCTCCTATGGTCCCCGCGGATGGGACTGCCGGCGTCGACGAGGCCCCCTATGATGGCTGCAGACGGGGCTGCCGGTGTGGAGATGAACCCAAAGGTAGCTGCACGCATAGCCAAAAAGGTGCTTGGCGAGGACCTGCACCCACAGGTCGTTGCGCGCCTGGCCGAGGTGCTTTCCAGGATCGAACCGTTCTGCCATGAAAGCAGGTGTTGGCGCTTGTAACCCGGCCCCTCTATAAATGGAGGAGGGGGCTGCGGTTGTAACCCACCGAGAGAGGCAACACACAGAGGACGAGGCTCGCGGGCTGCGGGGGGGCGGCGCGCGGTGGCCGGTGCTCGTGGTGGCGGTATCACGGTTCGGGAAGGAGTGCCCGTAAGCATGTCCTGGGGACGTAGGCTTGGCCGAACCCCATTACCAGACATCGAGTCTCCTCTGTTGTGTTGTGTGATCTCTCGTAGATACAACCAATCGCTTCCGCGTTAGGCGCCGATATCACAACAATTGGTATCAAGAGTTTTAGGTTGATTTGAGTATCTTAGGAGGCGAGGAAGAGGTGGAAACTCGAGAATCATGCTCGATGGGTGCTGTGGTGCTGCTCGGGCGGCACAAGGTGGAGCATGGTGGCGGCCGGTGCTCTGCCGGTGGTGCTCGGACACTCTAGGTAGGAGGCCTAGACCGTTCGATGGGCTGCAAGTCGGTGAGGATGGGTCAGACGTGGCGATCGGACCGACACAGTGGCCGAGGAAGACGGCGTGAGGAGCATCGGCTTGGCTCGCGATCCAGACCAGCAGGGTTAGACGTGGCAGGAGCCGGGTCGATCGGAGTGCAGGAGCACTACGGTGATGGTGGTGCGACCGGGTGCGGCACAGGGCCTGCATCACGACATGGCAAGCAGCAGGATGTCGGTGATGCGCGGCCATGGTGCAACATGTCTCGTGCAGAGGAGGTGTGCGAGGGCGTCGTTGTCACGGCAGGGCCTGAACGCGCAGGTGGAGTGTGCACAACACAGTTTGCGGCAAGACGTGGACGTTACTGTCGTAGAGACGGCGGCATGGAGGCGTAGTTGTTGCAGCAAGGTTATGTGCAGTCGAGGACACGCGATGGAAGCTGCGACGAGGGCGCTAATGGAGATGATCACAAGGAGCACAAGGTGAGTTACGAGCTCGTGCTTGAAGATGAAATCAATGCATGTGGAGACCACTTTAGTCAAAGCCAAATCTGATTTTGTTGCCAACGCACGCAGTAGTCGTCTGGGCTATGGGGAGGTGGGCCGGGCCGCACGCTCTTACCCAGTAGGCTTCTTTGTTGGTGGGCTACAGAACGGGACTGCCTAGAAAAAAAAGACTATTCGCCGTGGAGCGTGCCTTACGTTGCCACAGGGCAAAAGGCCGCCAAAACAGATTGTGTGTTTTGGATGAGATCTACAAAAGACATGGAGCCTTCTTTTTAGCAAGTTCCAAACAATATTGTACAATTCACAAGCATGGCCTCAATTAAAATTTAATTTTAGTGTACTAATGGTATGACCGGCCAAGCTCTACAAATGGCGGGAACGCAGGAGTGGCTGA